>JAFVLL020028952.1:0-21573 GCA_021397915.2 Tor tambroides | reverse complement strand
CATTGTAGTCAATGGCAATTTCATGTTTTGTTCAACTATAGCGCCACCAAGAGGCACAATCTCACCTAAATTTTTTATGTGTCCTTAGAGTGTGCCCATACATATGTGTGTCAAATCTGGAGAAAATAACTCATTTTGTTTTGGAGTTATAGACATTTGTATATGAGTAGATGAAAAATGACTGACTACTGACTTTGTTTGCATTTTTGTGCCACTTACTATCAAATTTTGGATATTGGGCAGAAGCATATAGCTGGGATGCTATGTTTCAGAATTTCCTACGGTGGTTTCCTGTCAATCGGAGTAACGGTTTCTAAGATATTGGCAAATGATTTTTAAGCGCTAAAATGCAACATTGCACAAATCATAAGGCAAAATCTGGCAAGTTTGGTATCGCTGGACTCGGCAAGGATTCAGGAGGCTAAAAAGGTGACTCCCGTGAAAATAAGTCAACCCCACCAAAAATTATAAGCATGTGAATATTTGATTTTACCACTATGTGGCGCTGGCTCGAAACTTCTCAGGCTCCTTCAGGGCATCGTGCTGATGACCCATACCGAGTTTCATAACAATACGTCAATGCGTTAGTAAAATATAGCATTTTACTACAAAATTTAAAATGGCCGACGCCCAAAATGGCTGACATGATGACAATGACTCGGCATGATGCACCAAATCTAAAGAGACCAGTTTTGTGATTTTTGGCCAAACCATTCACAAGTTATAAGCAAAAATATGCATTTTTCATATCTCCTGACCACTAGGTGGCACAGTGCCGAAACACTGCAGGTAGCCTCAGGTCATGCTTGTTATAACACACACCAAGTTTGGTCTCAATACGCCAAACCGTTGCGGAGATATAGCCTCAGATCCATTTTTGCGTGCTTTTAGTAGAATTCGTTCGTGCATTATTCAAGAACGGTTTGACTAAACTTGAATTCCATACCTTTTTGCCAGCATGGTCTGTAGATGATCTGAGCCAATTTTGGTGAAAATCAGACGAACCGTCTAGGATGAGTTCGAAAAAGTAGGATTTACGAACAATTGAAAACAGCGAAAAAACTAAACCTTACGGATTTTTGAATTTTGGTGCCTATTCGACTCAGCATGAGCCAAGGATTCAGAGGAAAAAAGAATTTTCATTTTGTACCTTATGGGTCAAAAGTTATTAGCATAAACATGAGTGAAACTTTGGATAAGTGGTGGCACTAGAGAGTTTGAGATAGAGACTCCAAATTTGGTGTGGTTAGTATTGACACTATCCTCTATCATTGTGCCAAATTTTACAACTTTCCCGCAAGCGGTTCTATGGGTTGCCATAGACGCAATGGCGGAAGAAGAAACGGAAACGGAAGAAGAATAATAAGAACACCAACGGATACAATAGGTGCCTACGCACCTTCGGTGCTTGGCCCCTAATAATAATACGAATTCTGCTAAAAAGAACAATATAAAACGCACTAAGGATCAACGAGCTGCTGGTATCATGAATAGGTTGTGTGGTTGTGTGCGTTCACTCGAACTGATTCGCTGAAAATCAAAACAGGGACAATAATAGGTGAGCACCAGCCAATGAGATTGCCGTTTGCGTATTAGTTCCGTCCACTACCGGAAAACCCGGCAGTTCTTAAAAGCTGAAAAAATCCAAAAGGAACTCCGTTATTTTGACAGGAAAATACAACAAAGAGTATCGTTTACATGTAGCTTGTCAATTCTGCATGTATGTAAGACTCTCTCTTGCTCTCTCTGCTCTCACCAAAGCGACGGTGAGTCGTGCGCCTAGAGTTCACGGTACGTCAAATAGAGGTGCGCTGCGCATCCATTGAGATGAACTGAAAAACAGCACAGATCGCTTGATGGAGAGTAAACTCTGAAGCGCTCAGTCAGTGTTTCGCGAGTGAATATATCTGTGCTAAACTTATACTTAGCCTCCAACTTACACACTGGCGAGTAAAATTTGAGAATTTATTAGCCATTGGCTAATATTAAACATCATTTAGTCGCCCAGAGTGAAGATTTAGTCGCATATGCGAGTGATTTACTCGCATTGTAGAGAGTTGACACTGGAATAAGACAAATCTACAACAAATAAAACCAAAAAATTACAATTAATTATACTTAAACCATAGTAACCACAAATTAACCCGGGTTTTGCTGAACTAACCATAGTTTAACCATGGTATTTGTAGTAAAATTGTGGTTATACAAATGGTAATCTGCAAAAAAACCATGGTGACTACACTTTTACTATAGTAAAACCATGGTTAATTTTCGTAAGGGTGTTTATTAGTCAAACTGTAAATTCAACAGGTATGAAATATGATCAGTAAGAGAAGAATACTGTTAATGAGAAGATAAGCGCTGGACCTCGGCAGATTAGTGGGGAAATATATTTATTATTCAGAATGCACATTTGGATGGGAAATATATTTATAACATTTTCAGCAGGTTGAAGATAATTTGTTAATGCAGAGAATTTGATTACTTGTGAAAAAAAAAAAACTGCCAGCCCTAAAACGTAGTAATAATCTGCATTCTCATGAGAAATTGTCTGTATGTAGGTGTGCTAAATGCTGACCGGAAACTCCCGAGCTATAATAAGTAGAACGCGGAAGTAGTTGTGCAAGTAGTCCATTGTAGGAGACATCCAAAACAAAATGAGGAACCTTTAAAATAGCATAACAGGGGCACTTTAATATTACTGTACCATTGCAGTGTTCATCGCGATACTTCCCAATCACTGACTGTACATTTAGGGCTGTCACGGTGAAGGAATTTCCCTTGCGGTAATTTTGAGTGGCTCAATAGCGCGGTATATATATATATATATATATATATATATATATATATATATATATATTCTGTGTGTATGTGTTACGATGTAAGAAACCAATGAAACCGAAACTAAATCGCGTTGAAACAGGAAGTGAAGTAAACAGAAGAAAATGACAAAATAATGGTCCACATAACAAAACATAAACCTGAAAATAAGATTGTTAGCCTATTGTTAGCCTATAATGGTTAGTTCTGATCCTCGAATCTGACTGACACTTTTTCTGTTGATATTTCACCTGCGAGTTCTAGACGGGCTGTCAGTCAGTCAGTGCAGTTTCATTGCTGCGCCACAAGGTGGCGACAAGAGACTGTCTTTGAGTGAGTCTTTAAACTGTTCATTCAACTACACGTTCAAAAAACGCTACATCATCTGGGGGCGAGAGACAAACACGTTGTTGAAATCACTTTAACTTCTGAGCGCCAATTTTTAAAGGCTCAGCTGACCAGCAATGCGTCGATGCTAAGACAGATTTCGCTTTCCTTGGACATGACAACCTGTTTGCACGAATATACATGACTCGGCCTGAAGGACAGACGAAGGCAGGGCCGTGCAGAGACCTTTGGAGGGGCAGGTGCTCAAAGTATAAAAGGGGCACATGGAGCACGGCTTTTAATAGGGCTGTGCTCCTTGCTGATCTGTGTATCGAAATGGATGCTTCTGTATTGATACAGCAGCAAATGCCATGACGCAGGTCTGAAAAAGAAACAGAACAGAAAAGACAATTTTAAGTTTAAATGTTAAAGACATTTTTTGCACCTCTTAATTACTCTGGAATGATATTATTATTATTAGTATTATTAGTATTATTATTATAGTTGTTGTTGTTGAGTTTACAGGGTATGGTGGTTTTGCTGTTGTAAAAAAAATATGTTGTTGTAGAAAAAAAATATTCCTGTCTTATTTAAAATAGAATTCTATTCTAATCCTGTTCTGAATTTATTCATTTTTTTGAATGATAATGATTATAAAAACAGGATTGATGATAAGTATAATTTGGAGGACGAGAAAATCAGTACAAGCCTGTTTTACCAGTGTTGTGATAATTATTTTTAAGGCACTCTACGTTTTTTAAATAAATACTGAATTGATAATAGTTCAAAGTATGAATAGTTTTTAGTCAGATAACATAAAAAAGACAAGACACCTCGAAGCGCTTTAAATTTTTCCCAATTAGACAGCAAGAACGAAAGAGAACAAGCACTTTTGTTTTTTATTGCTGTGCTGTAGAACTACATTAGCTGCATTTTTAATATTTAATATTAATTTTAATAAAATGTAAATTCGTCCCACGCACTTAATTCAAGCTGGAGTAAGTGTTTTCACATAGAGGTTTCTAGATTTAAATTAGATTTAAATTAAAAGAGACCTGACCTGACGTTTTATTCGTATCCAAAATGAGGAGATGTGAATATCAGGAGAGCTGAACACTCACACACAAAGCAGAAACGTTTTTACTGATGAAACGTGAAGACAATAAACACACGATTGCGAAAATATATGGTTTGTGTGTCTTTCAAGTTATCTTCAGGTAATATATAAATAAACTATATGAAAAATGCAGTACTGACTGACATATCATTTAGTATAGAAACTATATATATATATATATTTCCTGAATTATTCTATGATAAAAATGGGAAAAGGGTTTCGTAGTCGAGAACTAACTCCACCTCATCGCACCCGCGGACGTTACTTCTGAAGACCCTAAAGGCGTGTTCAACGTGAGGATCGTCCGGATGAGATCGTGTCAGGTGAAAGGTCATCATGTGGATAATTTAATTTAATAATTAAATTATTATTAACTAATATTACTAATAGTTAGATTGGGCACAGGCCTTTCACAAAAGTTGCCTTAATTACAAAAAAAATAAATAAATTTCTTTGACAAAAGGGCACTTTGGGCATCAAGGGGAAAAGGGGCAGGTGCTCAAGCACCCACCGCCCCCCCCTCTGCACGTGCCTGGACGAAGGTAATCGCGAGCAGTCGATCTCTCTCTCATTCGCTGTCTGTTTAGGCTTGTTAAGTGCAAATTTACTGAGCCTCTGTACAAATCAGCATGGTACACATTGTTATCATTACTAATATTCAGTACACATGTACGAAGTGTAAAACAAGAAGGGCGTAACCTTAAGATTATTATTATTATTATTATTTATTCAAAAGAAAACACGGAAATATCGCGGTTGCTGCGTTTGTTGCATTCCTCTGCGGTTAAGCTCACACATGCTGTATTGCGATATTGTTTATCGCTGGTCACAGCCCTATGTACATTACATATACACATACATATATATTTTTTTATTGGCAGTCAAAATTAGCATGCGATTAATTTTTTTGATTAACGCAGTACATTTAACGCACTAACGCAGGGCGGGGCTAGGGCTGGCCACCCCATTCGCAATCAAGCTGCCTCTGTCTCTTTTTCTTGAAAAGGATTGCGTTTATTTAGATGCAGAACGGCTTTTATGACCACATCAAACGGGAGACGCTTCAGACGCGCTCTAATCTCGTCGCCGCCCGCGCCAGGCGCGAGTCAAACGCAGCACGGAAAAGATACGTAGGTGAACAGAGGCGGCCAAATACACGCACAAAGGTGCTTCGGCGCACGCTGTAGCCTGTATCATTTCATATCAAACAGCGAAAGAAACTACGGCATGGCAATGTCCTAGTTATGCCGTCAGTTAAGGCATGGTTACCAAAAAGGCGATTAAAGCTGTCTTTAAAACTGCGTGCATGCATGCAATATGTTATATATGCGTCACATTTAAGAACCATTCTCTGAAATGGTTTTAAAAACTGTCCCGAGGCACCCCAGCACTGTCTCCCTCATCTAAAACACCCGATTCAACTCGTGCGCTCATTAGTAGAGACTTTAAGACCTGAAGTGGGTCAGAAAAGGTAAAGAGAGTTGTGAGAAAATAAGATCCGCGTCACGTTCAGCAGCAGCAGCAGCTTTTAAAGCTATAGCAGGCAAATAAGCTAATAACCAGCTGCTGTGATGTCTATTAATCCAAGAACCAAAGAAAAAAAGAGGAAATCAATAACATTTATAGCTTTACCTATATTTAATTTAGAATTTAGTGTTTGGTAAGTATTCATTTTCTGTATATTTCTGCTGAAGGGCACAAGTAGCTAAATATGTAATTTATTATAATAGGTTCATGTGGTGATTGTTTTAAGTTCACTTAAATTAGAAGTCTAATAAATGTTAAAATTTATAGATCTAAATTATACTGTAATGCTTACTGGCTACAGTCAATGGTTAAATATTCAGGGGAAAAAACTATTTTATAGAGATATCAGTAGTATTGATATCAGTGATGCTGGCCTTCAATCATAAAAAATGTTTGTACATTGTACATTTGAAGATTGAATGCAAAATTATTGCAATATAAAAGTATATTTAAAAACTTTAATGTTAGGTGGAATTAATCGCGATTAATCACGATTAATTTGAGAAAAATGTGCGATTAATTAGTTAATTTTTTTTAATCGATTGACAGCACTAACATACATATACATATATATATATATATATATATATATATATATATATATATATATATATATATATATATATATATATATATATATATATATATATATATATATATATATATATATATATATATATATATATATATATATATATATATATATATATATATATATATATATATATATATATATATATATATATATATATATATATATATATATATATATATATATATATATATATATATATATATATATATATATATATATATATATATATATATATATATATATATACATATATATATATATATATATATATATATATATATATATATATATGAAATTTCATCTAGGATCAACTAACCCATTTTGCCCCACAAGGCAGTTCAGCAGCTCCTGCACGGTTTCAGAGTGACCCTTTGAGATCAAGTGCCTCTTCAAATAAGTGAAGTGTTTGGTTTTCATCAATATCTGGGACTTGCCATTTCGACAAAGGAAGGTAAACACTGTGTCTCTAATCTACAAAAAAAAAAAAAAAAAAGGGTAAGAAATTTTAAATCAATCAAACAAAACATACAAATAAACAAGTACTGAGAATAGATTTGTTTTAACAAAACAGTAAGACCTGTGAAGGAATGCCGGCTAACTCTCCAGTAGTCATGCTTTCCTCTACCTGATCCAGAATTAGTGTAGGGTTACAGGATAACAGGAAGTTCTAATGTATAAGACATACAAAACGTTGTTTAGTACAAACTGAAAAATGAAAAAGTATGCAGAACACAAATAGTGAAATAGGAGAACTTGCATAAATTCAATAATAACTGAATAACGAAAGTCAAATGAAATAAGAGAATCCCACTCAAAGAGATACAATTACAATTCCACGAAATACATATTTTAGAAATTGTCAAAATAGCAATAATAGAATTGAATGAATACACTCAATTTGTAGGTTATGATAAATATTGACTTCGGAAAAGTACAAAATTACTTACACAAATCACTATAAAACAAACAAACAAAAAAACTGATAACTGGATTTTATTTAATCTTTAAAATGTTAAGATGGAAAATCGAGTATTAATAAGAGCATAGCCAGTGAATAAATGTGTTTAGATCTTAACCAGACTATACTGTCATCTTTCCACATCTATACTGAATGTGAACCTACTTGAATCTGTGGTTCCTTCTTTTTAGCACAAGGTATGAGCAAGAGTGTTCCCAAAGAGAAAGCCTGCAGGCTGAACTGAGAAAACCGCTTGGCAATGGCAACCAGATCCAAAGTAAATAAAAATGGACATCTTAAAAAAATAAAAAGTAAACAGAAAAAAATCAAGTACATTTCAAACCTCAAAAAAACCCATAAAGGTTAAAATCAAGCATTTTACAAACTTTCCACACATTTAGGGTATTAACACTATAATCAATATTTAAATACATCTGTAATAAATTAATTACATTTTTATGTATGATTTATGAAAATAAACTGGGATGCCAATTCATCATAAACTGGGGTCCTGGACCTCTCATAACCCCCATTAATAGACGACATTAACCTGGGGTGTTCCCTAATGTTACATTCAAACTAGAAATTAGAAACATAAAATTAATTTTTGCTTAATTATTGTGCTGACACAACACTAAATTGTTAGGTATTTATCCCAGTTCTGTACGTAATCCCTCTATAATCTCTAAACACTCAAGTGTACCATATGCTGAGTGACACTTGCGGAGCAGATTCTCATTATAGACATGTATGGCACTCCCCTGACTTGAAAAACTCATAAAATCAACATAAATTACACAAATTACCTTTTTTTTTTTTTTTTTTTTTTTTTTTTTTTTAAGCTCATTCATGAAGCTCTTTTTGATTTGAATTGGGTGTATTAAGTGATCGTAGCATTAATATATGTAATATTATTAGGCCTCCACAATTATATAAAAATCATAATTAACAACCATTTTGCTTGGTACTGTTTACATGACTACGATTTATTAAACAGTTGCTTGGATTGGAAACTTACTTTAGAAGCAGCACAAATGTCTTATACATTACATCATGTTGTCGAGGGCTGAGAGGAAGAGAGGCTGTGAATGATCAAACACAAACATTTAAAAGTTTATAAAAAATTTAAATAAAACATTACATGCAACATCACAGAAAAAAAAAAAAATAAGTATGCCTATTTTTACCTGTCAAGAAAGGGGCTTGAATTACACTCCGCCATATCCTGGAAAGACTTTGCCCCTGCAGGGATGGATGGATAAAAAATAAATAAATAAAAATAATTATAAAATAAATAAAATAAAATAAAAATCTTTCCAGAAGTGTGAAATTGACCTAAATTAGAAGTTTTAAAGACAATACACATGGAGGAGCCCAATCCAGCAATGATTTAAAGGGGCTATCAACTGCATTTTTCTGCACTTATATAATGTTAGTACAATTTTTACATCAAAAACAGTGATAATTGAGAAGTAAAAGAATACATTTTCAGCCCATTTCTAAATTGCTACTTGTATCTTAAACAGATTGCCCACAGCCAGCCACTCTTTCTTTAAACAAAAAACAATGTCTTTGACAGTCTTCAATTGGGTTTAGAGCTGTATACTGTACTGACAAAGTACTTCTTAAGGTTACAAACGATCTCATGGGGCTGATTTTGGAAATCATGTTGCTTTGATGTTATTAGACTTCATTAGTCATTAGTGTTTGGTGATGAGTTTTTGGCTCAAGGTCTGCATTTACAGGTCACACCAGAGGTGTTAAACTGGGATTAGGACTTGGTTTTATGCAGACCAGTCAAGTTATTTCACACTGACTGAATAATTTTCTTTTTGAACCTTGCCTTATACACAGAGGCATCGTCATGTTAGAATAGAAAAGGGTCCTGTCCAAACTTTTGCTATAATATTAGAAGCACACAATTTCCTAGAATATCATTATATGCTTTAACATTAAGATTTGTACTCATAGAAATTACTAAAGTAGTCAAACCTGTTCATTAGAAGGGGGCGACCCAATACTTTTGGCAATATAGTGTGTGTATATATACACATATATTATATATATATATATATATATATATATATATATATATATATATATATATTTGTTACGTTCCACGTGTGTTTTGTTATTGCTTTTTCTTTCCTCCCTCTCTTGTCGCTACCAATCTGCTCTCCAGGTTGTCCATCTGCCCATTAGGTCTCTGCTGGTTGGAGGAGGCGGCTGCTAATCATCATTAAGGGCGTTGTCTCGGCAGCCAATCCGGTGTCGCCATGCTGGTTAAAGCTCCCGGCGTGATGAGCTCAGGAGCTCAGTGTGTGGGCTCAGGTGTTTTGATTCGGAACTTGTGTTTAGCATTTGTATTTGTTTTATGGTGAATGTGTGAACCTAATGCTTGTTGGTTTTGGTATGATTTAGATTCTGAGCCGAGCGCTTGATAAGAGTTTACTGTTCTCTTTTTGTACTGGGGAAATGGGGAACAGATTAGTGTATCGCGCAACTCAGGATACATACTGCCCGTAGCTAACAAGTGTTAGACACACTAGGTAAGAGGTGAGCGCCTCCTTTGTATTTCTTTCTTTGTTAGTAGTTAGTGTAGTTTAGTTAAGGCGTCGTATACGCCAAAGGCTTCGGGTTTGTTTCTACATTTTTCTTTGGTTAGTTAGGTTAGAGGGTTATAGGAATTTAGTTAGGATTTATTTTTGGTTATTTCTTTTGTTGATTTGGCGCCACCTTTGTTCCTTTGTTTCCCCTTAGTTAATGTTTTAATCTTATTTTTGTTTTACAAACCATGCATTGTATGTAGCTCACCCATTGTTAGTGGCTTCAGCTTTAGGACATTAAACCATTTAATTGGTATAGAAGTTTTGTGTGCTTGGTTCTTTCTATATCTTCACTCTTATCGCAATATTAATAAACTAAATGTTGCGTTCCATACCCCTGGAACACTAAAGATCGTAACATTCAATGGGGGCTTGTCCGGGATAATAATAATTATATTTCCCGTGATATTAATATTGCTGGAGTGGAGAGTAGAATGACCGTGGCTTTAGTGATTTGCTGGAGCATACTTCTTGAGGCGTGACTGGTTGACCAGGTGGTTAGCGGTTGTTTCGGTGTAATGGTGGCTGATTTTGATTTGGATACATTTATTAATGCGCCGTCTATTGAGCAGCTTGATAAATGTCGAAAAAGCGATTTGATAAATATTGCGGTCCATTATCAGATTGCGGTCACAACGCAGCAGCTTAAAAGAGAGATAAAGAGTGCTGTCATACAAAGGTTGGTGGAGTCAGGTGTTCTAGTGTTGCCTGCAAGAGTTGAGGAGGATTCTCTTGGTGCCGGTGTTCAGGTGCCGTTGGCAGGTGAGGAGGAGCAGAGTGGGGTTGCTGAGGTAGAGGGTTCCGAAGCCAAAGCTTCCCTGCCGCCCTTTGAACCTTTTTCTCCGGCCTCTATGGGGTCTGGAGGTGATGCACGGCTTAAAGTCCGTTTGGCGCGGGTCCAAATGGAAGCGCATGAAAAGGCAGAAGAACGCTGGGCTGAGATGCAGTTACGACTCGAAGTTCGCAGGTTGGAAATTGAGGCGGATAAGCAGGTTAAGCTGCGTGAGCTTGAGCTGAATGCCGCCAAGAATGCACCTGTTCTAGTATCATCTGTACAGACCGCTGATGCTTCGGCTGGGGCTGAATCTCCGGGAACCACCTTTGATGTAAGGAAGCATTATCTCTCTTGTGCCGCAGTTTCGAGAGACCGAGGTCGACTCGTATTTTAGTGTATTTGAACGTATCGCATCCGCCCTAAATTGGTCTAAGGAAGTATGGCCTCTGTTGCTGCAGTGCAGATTGACGGGAAAGGCTCAAGATGTTTGCGCTAGTTTATCTTTGGAAGACAGCCTAAATTATGAGACGGTGAAAATTGCAATTCTGCACGCTTACGAGTTGGTGCCAGAAGCCTATAGGCAGAGGTTTAGGAACCATAAAAAAAAACTTCTAGTCAGACATATGTTGAATTTGCCAGAGAGAAAGGGATCTTGTTTGACAAATGGTGCACATCGAGTAAGGTTATGGATTTTAAGACACTACGAGAACTTATTCTTCTCGAAGAATTCAAGAACTGTGTACCCGAACGTGTCGTTGTCTATCTAAATGAACAAAAGGTGTCCTCTTTATCTCAAGCTTCTGTTTTTGCAGACGAATTTGCGCTGACACATAAGAACGTATTTACCACCGTTCGTCCTGATAAAACTGCGTCCGTGCTGCTGATTAACCAGTCACGACTGAAATCGGTTAAGTCAAAGGAAGACCGAGAATGTTTTTATTGCCATAAGCCTGGCCATCTAATTGCTGACTGTTCGTTGTTGAAACGGAAGCAGCAAGGTCTGGTAACTAAGAGCGTTGGTTTTGTGAAAGCTGTTGATGTTGACAGTGCTGAGCGTGAAGGTAGGCTAGATTCTAGCTATGAACCATTTCTGATGGAAGGGTTAATTTCCTTTACAGGCAAGTCTACAGATCAGGTGATGGTTAAAATGCTTCGTGACACTGGAACCAGCCAATCTTTTGTGGTTGCAAGTGTATTGCCGTTTTCGAAAAAGACGACTTCTGGCAGTAATGTGTTGGTACAGGGTATAGAGATGGGACTCGTTAAAGTTCCGTTACATCAGGTGCATTTGCAGTCGAAACTTTGTACAGGGTTTGTGAAGGTAGGCGTTCGTGAATGTTTGCCTGTGAAAGGGGTAGAATTTATTCTCGGCAATGATCTGGCTGGTGGGAAGGTTTTTCCCGTATTGGAGATTTTTGATAATCCTGTGTTTTTAGACCAGCCCGATGATTTGTCCGAGACATACCCTGAGATTTTTCCTGCTTGCGCTGTTACGCGAGCTCAGGCTCGTAAGAAAGATGACTTTGATTTGTCTTCCTCTTTTATTGCACCTATCTTTGCCAATGATGCTTTACTACAGCCCGAAG
The DNA here is from genome assembly GCA_021397915.2 of Tor tambroides. Taxonomy (NCBI): domain Eukaryota; kingdom Metazoa; phylum Chordata; class Actinopteri; order Cypriniformes; family Cyprinidae; genus Tor; species Tor tambroides. The sequence goes on along the minus strand of JAFVLL020028952.1, from coordinate 9,262 downwards.
GCAAGGCTGTTGAAAAGTCTTCTCCTGTTAGTTCGAATTATTTGAAGTTGCCTGTGACGCGTGAGAAAGTTGTTTCCGCACAAACGGCAGATTTGACTTTGCAAAAGTGTTTCTCTGCTGTTGTTTCCTTATAGGAAGCACAAAAGAGAAAATCTGCCTATTTTGTTGAAAATGGCTTGTTGATGCATAGGTGGTGTCCTGACCTCAAGGATGATTCTGAATGGGATGTGGTGTATCAAGTCGTTATTCCTTCGTGTTACCGTCAGCAAGTTTTGTCGTTAGCTCATGATCATGATCATGATTTGTCGGGACATTTGGGAATTAAGAAAACTTATAATCGGATTCTGAGGCATTTCTTCTGGCCTCGTCTAAAAACCGACGTTGCTCATTTTTGTCACACCTGTTGCACTTGTCAGATCACTGGTAAACCGAATCAGGTAATTCCTCCGGCGGCACTTGTTCCTATTCCAGTTGTAGGGGAACCGTTTGAACACGTTATCGTTGATTGTGTGGGACCCTTACCTAAAACCAAAACTGGTAACCAGTTCCTTTTGACGGTCATGTGTAGTGCTACGCGCTTTCCTGAGGCGATTCTGTTGAGAAAAATAACAGCCCCTGTTGTCATTAAAGCACTTGTGAAATTTTTTTCTACGTTTGGCTTGCCAAAAATTGTGCAAACCGATCAAGGCACTAATTTTCTTTCTAAGCTCTTTTCACAAGTTTTGACTACCTTAAATATTTCTCACAGAGTTGCGAGCGCATATCATCCAGAGAGTCAAGGTGCGCTCGAACGTTTTCACCAAATGTTGAAAGCGATGCTCAGGAAGTACTGCAGGGATACTGGTAAGGATTGGGATGAGGGGGTACCGTTGGTTTTGTTTGCGGTTAGAGAAGCTGTGCAGAAAAGTCTTGGATTTAGTCCTGCTGAACTTGTGTTTGGACATACTGTACGCAGTCCTTTGAAAATGCTCAAAGAGAACATTTTGTCTTCTGATTCCAGCCCTAAAATGAACGTGTTGGATTACATCAGTAAATTCCGTGAACGGCTACATAACGCTTGTTCTATAGCAAAAGAGTCATTGACTGCTGCTCAGAAAAATATGAAATGCCAGTTCGATCGTAAATCTGTTAAGCGCTGTTTTAAAGAAGGTGATCAAGTGTTAGTGTTGCTCCCTATGGTTGGTTCTGCTTTATCTGCACGATTTTCCGGCCCTTATGAGGTGCTGAGAAAGTTGAGTGACACTGATTACGTGATTTGTACTCCTGACAGAAAAAGGAAGTCTCGGGTGTGTCATGTGAATATGCTAAAGGCATATCACAGTAGAGAAGCTTCTCAAATGGATATTTCAATTGCAGATGTTGCTGCTCATGTTCCAGTTTTTGTAGCTACTGTATGTACAGAGGTTAATGCTGATTGTCGTGGTGATACTGAGGATGATGGTGTGGTGTTCCGTCATGCCCATCAACAATGTGCCAGATTTAAGAATGCTGAGGTCTTAAGTGACTTGCCAACTCATCTACCTCATTTATCTGAACAGCAAAGAAGTGATATTATGCATTTGATTAATGATTTTCCTTCTTTGTTTAATGATGTTCCTTCTCGTACCACAGTTTTGCAACATGATATTAATGTGGGGAATGCTACTCCGATCAAGCAGCATGCATACCGTGTGAACGTCGCAAAGAGGGCTATCATGCGAGGTGAGGTTGAGTACTTGCTTGAGCATGGACTTGCTAAGCCTAGCTGTAGTCCCTGGAGCTCGCCCGTGCTTACTAGTCCCGAAGAGTGATGGCACCGCTCGATTTTGTACTGACTATCGAAAAATAAACGCGGTTACCATTCCAGACTGTTTTCCTTTGCCGCGCATGGAAGACTGTGTTGACAATGTTGGTTCTGCTCGATATGTCAGTAAGTTAGATTTATTAAAGGGATATTGGCAAGTGCCCCTTACCTCTCGTGCCTCCGATATTTCAGCCTTCGTGACTCCGGATAGTTTTTCCACAGTATTCTGTTATGGCTTTCGGGATGCGCAACGCGCCCGCTACGTTCCAGCGACTCATTAACATTGTTCTTTCAGGTGTTTCAAACTGCAACGCCTATTTGGATGATCTAGTTGTATATTCTACTGACTGGTTAGAACATGTTTCTTTATTACGGATCGTATTTGAGCGTCTCGCTAAAGCTTCCTTGACTTTGAACTTGGCAAAGTGCGAGTTTGGCCAATTAACTATTACCTATCTTGGTAAAGAGGTGGGTCAAGGTCAAGTCCGCCCGTTAGAAGCGAAGGTAACAGCCATTGCTGAATTTCCAGTTCCAACTACTCGACGAGAACTTCGCCGGTTTCTAGGCATGGCCGGCTATTATCGTAGCTTCTGCAAGAATTTTTCTATCATTGTTCAACCTTTGACGTCGCTCCTTAGTCCATCGTGTCAGTTTTCGTGGTCTGATGAATGTCAGCATGCGTTTAACTCAATCAAAACTTTGCTGTGTAGCACTCCTGTCTTGATGGCACCTAATTTTGCTTCTAAATTCAAATTGGAAGTTGATGCCAGCACGGTTGGTGCTAGTGCCGTACTGTTGCAGGAAGATGATGATGGAATTGATCATCCTGTCTGCTACTTTTCACGTAAGTTCAACAAACATCAATTTAATTACTCGACCATCGAGAAAGCGTTAGCGTTACTAATGGCTCTTCAATATTTTGATGTATATATTGGGTCTAGCAACTATCCAGTTGTTGTGTTTACAGATCACAATCCTCTAGTTTTTCTGTCATGTATGTACAACCAAAATCAGCGCTTAATGCGTTGGTCTCTGATTGTGCAGGGTTATAATTTGGTAATCAAGCACAAGAAAGGTGTAGAAAATGTGATCGCTGATGCTCTATCTAGAGTATAATTAAGCTCCAAATAGCTGAAAACAAATATATAAAAATTTATATATAGTTTGTTCTTATGGGCGGTAGTGTTACGTTCCATGTGTTTTGTTATTGCTTTTTCTTTCCTCCCTCTCTTGTCGCTACCAATCTGCTCTCCAGGTTGTCCATCTGCCCATTAGGTCTCTGCTGGTTGGAGGAGGCGGCTGCTAATCATCATTAAGGGCGTTGTCTCGGCAGCCAATCCGGTGTCGCCATGCTGGTTAAAGCTCCCGGCGTGATGAGCTCAGGAGCTCAGTGTGTGGGCTCAGGTGTTTTGATTCGGAACTTGTGTTTAGCATTTGTATTTGTTTTATGGTGAATGTGTGAACCTAATGCTTGTTGGTTTTGGTATGATTTAGATTCTGAGCCGAGCGCTTGATAAGAGTTTACTGTTCTCTTTTTGTACTGGGGAAATGGAGAACAGATTAGTGTATCGCGCAACTCAGGATACATACTGCCCGTAGCTAACAAGTGTTAGACACACTAGGTAAGAGGTGAGCGCCTCCTTTGTATTTCTTTCTTTGTTAGTAGTTAGTGTAGTTTAGTTAAGGCGTCGTATACGCCGAAGGCTTCGGGTTTGTTTCTACATTTTTCTTTGGTTAGGTTAGAGGGTTATAGGAATTTAGTTAGGATTTATTTTTGGTTATTTCTTTTGTTGATTTGGCGCCACCTTTGTTCCTTTGTTTCCCCTTAATGTTTTCATCTTATTTTTGTTTTACAAACCATGCATTGTATATAGCTCACCCATTGTTAGTGGCTTCGGCTTTAGGACATTAAACCATTTAATTGGTATAGAAGTTGTGTGTGCTTGGTTCTTTCTATATTTTCACTCTTATCGCAATATTAATAAACTAAATGTTGCGTTCCATACCCCTGGAACACGAAAGATCGTAACATATATATATATATATATATATATATATATATATATATATATATACATACATACACACACACAGATGTGGTCAGAATTTTTGGCATCCTTGGTAAATATGATCAAAGGCGGCTTTGAAAATTCACAAAAATCTAACCTTTCATTGAACTAAAACAATTGAAAATGGGGGAAAATCTCATTATTTTGAACCATGTGCTTATTCGCATCTTTGAGCTAGGTTCAAAAATATATAAATTTGCCACTACCGAAGCATTTGGTGAAGGCTTTGGTAGTGATGTCTCTGGTTTTTTGGGTGTTATCCCATAAAATTGTCACTACCGAAACGGTCATGACCAAAACATGTCATCATCGTTTCGGTAGTGACAAAAGAGAACACATAATCTTCATATTTGGGAGAAATAAACAACATTTTAGTATAGTTATAGTTTTTTTTTTTTATGTTTTAGTATGCAAGTTAAATTCTGTAATGTGATATGGTCACCACCAAAGCATTACTGTCACTACCGAAAATGTGCAGTCACTACCGAAACATGGGATGTTTTGTCAAAAATAAAGTATACTGAATTATCAACTAAGATGTTATGATAGTTTTTTGTTCAATGTATATTCAAACTAATGAATCCTTAACTTTGAAATTAGTATGATCAACTTTTTGCCTTTTACAAAGAAAAAATTGATTCAAAATACAACAAATCTCAAATTACACTTGAATTATTGTTACAAATGTAATTGTTATTGATTTACCACTGAAAAATTGTAATACAAATTATTAAATTATTATTACACAATTATTATTATTATTGTGTTTCGGTAGTGACAAATTTGGGGAAAGGACAAATATTTCAAATCTTTCTGAAAATACAATATGAGCATGAACTGCACAATTACTACAAATGTGTACTTTGGATATTACACAATTTGCATACATACACATTTTTTGGAAAAAGACATTTATTTCAAGACGTTTCCAACTCTGACTTTGGACGGATAGATAGATGGATAGATGGATAGATAGATATCTGGCCCACAAGAAGTAATATTTTAGTTCAGTCTTTCCCAGAAATGAGTCTGACACCCCATATCTAAATAAAAACATGAAAAATGATCACCTCTAAAAGATGGGGCACTGCTATGAGGGCTTCAAGAACCTTCTGCAAATAGCTTGTCTATAGAAGAAAAATAAACTTTTCTGAAATTTAAAACAGCAATGAACACAAGGAGGGAGCAATGTACAGTCTAAACAAACACCTAAACAAACATCACATGAGAAATATCTTAACCTATAGCTAGCTTCATACTTGTTCAAATGCAATAAAAAGTATGACTACTAATCTACATAAATACAGAATTTATAGTTTTATAGTAGATTTCCAGCTTTTCTCAGGACCAAAAAGTTATGGTTTTCCATAATTTACATTCACTATGTAGTGTTCATAAACAAGCACACAAAATAACTACAACAGCTTTTTAAGGATAGTAATAGTAGATGTGACTTACCATATTGAATGACATGAGCTTTTGCAACACACTGTTCCATAGCTGCAAGTCATAAACCTCATATTCCAAACAAAGCTCTGCAACTAGTCTGACAGCCTGGAAAGAAATAGCAACATGATATGCCTTACTGAAAAATATGTGCAGATTATGCTTCAGTGGCATTGTGAGAATCTGAATCAAGAGGGAAATAAGACATCAAACAACTTGTTTATAACAAGTTGTCAAAGAACTTGTGACACTCAGAGCAGTATTTTTTAAGTACCAGAGTTTTAATACTTAAAATAAAAAGGTCAAGTTATGAATGGCTTCATTACAGTTTCCCCGTTCATTCAGAACTGAATATTAAACAGAAAATTATATATTTTATCTTTGAATGTTCAAGCACTGCATAGTCTTAAGAACTGTTCACACAAGCCTAAAGGCCCCGATATACTTCAAACGAAATCGAAGAACGAACTGATGACGTAATTTCGAACAAAATCAGGCCGAAACGAAGTTTGTTTTGGCAGTTCGATACAGCTCACCAAAGCGAACTTTCTGGGGAGTTCGTTTTGGCTTCGAAACGCCTTTGAGCTACCATTGGTCCGTGGCGATTACGCAATCGGTGGGTGGGTTCGGGAACTCCGCCTTCTTTGACGTGCGATTCTTTTCCCCCGGTTCGTTTCTCATTCAACAAAACGTCAGGCCAGAGAACATCATCTCCAAGTCACTAGCCACATAAATGCACTGTGTCAAATAACTGAACTGCCACAAATATATCCGCACCTGTACGATCGCTCGAGGGGAGACTTTAAAGGTTCAGAGAAAGCATTTAATTCCTAGAAATAAATCGCAACAAAGCGTGGTGTCGACGACCCGGAGTTATGCAAAAAGCGACGTAGAGAAACATCAGATGCAAGTTTTCCAAAGCCATGAAAAGAATGAAATGAAAGAGTAAAGATATAAGGTAGCAAGTACCAAATACATGTTTCAAATAAATGTTACACCATACTGCTGCTGCTGTTGTTCTTTCAATTAGCGAATTTAAAAGGTATACAGTAAATGAAATGCCATAACATACAATAATAAACTTTTGTTTTTATCAAATTATGACAACACATAAAATATAAAAACGTGTAATAATTTATCCAGTTTAATAAAATACCTAGATACACCTTCATTGCATCGTTGTTGTGTTTAGGGCACTCGCGCGAGCGTCTCGACACATGTTTACATTAGTCTACAGCCCGCCTCCAGCAGCGTGGGGGTGTTGGAATGTTCGAAAAGAGTATACCGTCGCTCAGCCTTTTCGAACTTCTTTTTGCCCCCAAACGAAGAACGAAAACGAACTTCGTTTGAAGTATATCGGGGCCTTAACACTTGTGTAGCGTCTGCTTTGGATCATTTATGATCTTTTGGGATTTATGTCTTAGAGACCTTTTTGCCTTTCGACATTTGCATATAAATTACTGACATGGTCCCACATTCTACATTTATATGGGTGCTAAATTGCCAATGCCCCCCCCCCCCAACCACCACTATCAAGAAGATGCTAAATAGATCAACTCTCTGGTCACCCAATCAGACTTCAAATGCATTCCAATGAGAAGCCAGTCACACGCAGTACCAGGCTCCAAATGTCTGGTGTCCAGGGAACTACCCCCATGCTCACACACAATGCACATAAATAAAGACATTTTCTTTATTTAGACCATAATTCATCGGTTACAAATGTATCTGGAATATGCATGTGTTGTATGCATGTTCCCCTATTATATTAGCCTAGTTACAACTCTTTATTTGTATTAGTTAAACTCTAAATGCTTATATTCAGGTGTATGAATGTATCTCTGCTTTAATATCTTCTAGATATTTCTTTCTTGGTATCAAAATGATCTGCTCTTTATTCCTCAAACAATGATGTACAATGTGTGATCGTGAAATGCATCATACTATTTTTACTATACTTTGGAGTAAAACTGCACCGACTCTCCAGACCAGCAATAAACATGCAAATGGACCATAAATGAAGAAAAAGAAAGTTTCTCCCGCTCAAAATTCATGCCATGTATTGGCCATTCCACCCAAAGATGGGTGTGATTAGGAAGCTATTAAAAGACTCCCAAACTCTCCAAGTCGGGTCGTCTTCTGTTTTCGGTCTTCTGTTCTTCTGGATCCTCGCTCTTCTTCTTCAGGGAGTTTTATCCTTCAGACACAGCCTTCGGACCTTTTCTGGCACTTTACTCACGAATTAACTCAGTTTGAATTTCCCACAGACCAACTCCTCCCGGAAGACTCCCAAGGGACAACGCCAGCACGCTAAGCTGAACTCAGACTTCCCCTACTTTTCGGAGTCTCATTCTACATTAAAACCAACCAATGCAAGTAACCTTTCTAGTAACCGTCAGATGTGTCATAAAAAAATGTAGAGATTAGTAGAAATAAGGTTAATGCAACCTCCTACACTCAATAATAAAAAAAAGTCAAACAACACTGCATAGTCTTCATCATATAAAATATATACAGATTAATCCTTGTTTAAGCTACAGAAGTTATTTAGTCAAGCGCAGTTAAAGATTTTTCTTGTCTGATTAACACTTCACTTTGAATAAAGCATATTTATTTAAATCGCAACCTAGGCAAATTTATAATTACTAAGCCACACTGTGATATCCATTTTATTTTGAAATATTGTGCATCCCTAGTTTCAATCCTATTTGCAATATCTACCTGAGGTTCATTGCTGTGGTTCTTCCACAAGCCCTTGATCATGCCTTCCTTAGGGCTGCTGATGAACATTTCCAAGGTATAGGGAATGTTCAGGGCCTCCATCTGGGCAAGGTACATGTAGCACTTCAAATAATATCTGTCAAAAAAATTAGTAAATGCCATTAACACTGCAGATTCTTTCATGATTAAAACAAAATGGCAACACTAGGACAGTTCTATTCTGAATACAAGAAAGAATTAAAATTAATAGAATATTGTTGATGCAGCTCACTTGATTTTGCTACTAGGTTGGTTGGAAAGTGCCTCCAGGGTTGCAGGATCTGCTAAGTGAGTGAGACAGAGCAGAGCACGACTGCGGTGTTGAAAGGTCAAACGAAGGCCTGATCCTCCCAGGGGCTGAACAGATGAACAAATGTTAAGTGCAGGGCTCAGCATTTTTTTTTTTTTAAACTTCGTATTACAGTTTAATTTTGGATTCAGATTTTTATTTTACGGCTACATAGTTTTATTTATTTATTTATTTTTTACTTCTTTTTCATTTGATATACTTGAGTTTCAGTTTTAGTAATTACAGTTTAGTTTAGTAATTACAGAAATGACATTCTGTAATTACATCCCATAAGCTATATTGGGATTCTTTTTTTTCCCCCTGTACCCCAATTCATGGCCTCTTAAAATGACAATTATGACTTTTGTTTTGATACTGACCATTTAAGACATATTACCTTAAATCTGTTCAGACTGAATTTAAAATACTTCAAGTATTTAATGATCCACATGGACCCTGGATTAGTAGAATCCTGAAGAGTCAAAAGACCCTTTAAACTGCATTTGGAAGGCGTATTTGCCTCCTTGAGTTGGGACATTTCATCACTCTTTAAGGTTAGGAGCAGACTGCTGTCGAATTATATATGTTCACAACTTCACATGTCCTTTTCTCTGACTGATATTTGCAGACGCACCACTAAAAACATTACACCCTGTCAATACCAGACATGTCAGCTTAAGACTGTTTACACTGGACGTGTCAGTATTTAAAAAAAAAAAAAAAAAAAATCACCTCAATGATAAGACTTTTCTCATCTATTTGTCCTGTTGTCATATTTAATGTAAGTACACCAGAAACAGAATAAGGAATCTGTCTAATGTCAACTTGGTGCAATACGTAGGGTGTAGACACCATCGATTGCAATGGGTTGTTTACTTTTGAGATGACATATGTGTGTGTGTGTGTGTGTGTGTA
>JAFVLL020028950.1:0-32594 GCA_021397915.2 Tor tambroides | reverse complement strand
CCAAAGGTCCCATAAGCCAAGAACACGGGATTAACCCAACTGGCTAAGAACAGTCAAACAAGCCTCTAGGACTGATGCTGTTCTAGGGCCTTTTTCACACTGTAGGGATCCAAGTTGGCAGTGGCACACAAGAGAAGCAATTAAAACAGCCTGCTAACAGTGCTGGGGCCCATGATGTAAAGGCTTCTTCAGTGAGTCACGAGGAATGGCCCAGAATGCTGTGTGAAAGAGGACCTGGGCCTGCTAGGAAAGGGAGAATCTTCAAGTATTATTTCTAATCATAGGAGGCACTTTCCACAAATAGAGTGTATTATAACATGCCTTTTTAAAAGAGGTCAAACTATATTACTATATTAAAATATATGATTATAATATATTATAATGTTTCAAATAAATGTTGTTCTTTTCAACTTTCTATTCAAAGGAATCAAAGAAAAATGAATGTATCACAGATTCAACAAAAATTTGAAGCAGTACAACTGTAATAATAATAAGAAATGTTTCTTAAGCACCAAATCAGCATACTATGTGACACTGAAGACTGGAGTAATTATGCTGAAAATTTGGCTTTTCCTTCACAGGAATAAATTATTTTTTACAATATATTAAAATGAAGAAGTTCTTTTAAGTTGTAGTAGTATTTCACAATATTAGTGTTATTGCTGTATATTCAATCAAATAAATGCAGCCTTGGTGAGCACAAAAAAATTTCAAGAACATTAAAAAAAAAAAAACTATTACAGGGTTAGTGATTTTTGCAACCCTCTTACCAAACTTTGGTACATGTCTAAATACATTTTAAAACAATGTAATTTGTACTTTCATTTCTAGCAATTCAATAAACATTAAAATCAAACTAAAATTATTTAAAATACACACACAACACCTGAACAGGTAAGAAGGTTGTAAGTATTGCAACTTTAGATTAAGCAGTTCACTAATCAGAGGCCAGATAGTTTGGGATCAAGTTTCTGATAAACTTTATTATTTGATTATTTAATTGTATTCCTGTTACTTTTAAGAATGCTACATTTGATCAAGTTATAAACTGAAGTTTGGGAGGAGCTTGTTCATCTATCCCTGTCAAATCGCTGCTTACCTCACTTCAGTGACAGTTCAGTGTGCCTCCACCACCCCATTTCCACCTTGATTTTTAATCACTATTTATTAAAGGGATAGTTCACCCAAAAATGAGTATTGTGTCATCAATTACTCACCCTCAAGTCATTCCAATGTATGCCGTTCAATTGTATGGTATTCCTTCTGCTGTGAAAAATGCTGACTTCCATTGTATGGACAAAAATGGGAAAATCATAAAAATACTGTTTTGTCTGTTTCACAGAATGGGTTTAAAATGACATGAGGATGATTAAATGATGGTAATTTTTGGTATTTTTTCCCTTTAACTTTAAGTAGTCCTCTTTTATGGACAAGTCAGTCTTGTTTACCAGTTGGTTTACTTTCTCGCTCAGGGATTAACTGGACATGTAATTTCATGAATTTGTTTTAAAAGAAAGTCATGCTGGGACACAGGATTTGGGACATAGCTAAACATTAATGTTTTTAGTAATTAAAATGAGTTCATAATTAAAAATGGTTTGACAGAAATGAAATATTAATGTCACGATTTTAATTGGTGGATACAGGCCAAAAATCACTATTTAAAGTTATGTTATATTAGATGAGGGTTTGTCAAACCTATTAAATAGTTCTCACAAAAAAACATGGGATTGTGCCCTTTAACACTCTAAAAACAAATCGTAATGGGACACCAAAGTGAACCGCATTCATGAAAATTGCCAGAAGCGGTGAAGAGAGTGTGAGAAGCATGTTTGTTACAGAAGCATCCAATCATTTTGTTTGCTTTGTGTCTGCGGGCAGACACGGTGGCCTATAAACAAGTATGTTTTTGTAATCAGTTCCACAATCTGGAGGTTTGACAAACACAAATCAGGTTAAGTGAGTTTTCCAATGTCTGGGAGTGTGCTTCACACACAGGTCAACAATACCAAAGGGTTCTCAATCAAATCAGCACACGATTGAACGGCGCAAACCTTCAACATGGCGCGTGTCAGCCTGGGTGTTTGACAGGCTGTGTGTCACCTCTCTAACTTGTAGACACATCACAAAATTGCTCCATCTTAAGAGGTGTCACCTCATTGCATTCACATCTACACCTGTTTCATCATCATGCAATGCACAGTGTTTGCACTGCACATTTAAAGGGATAGTTCACCCAAAACTGAAAATTTGACGTTTATCTGCTTACCCCCAGGGCATCCAAGATGTAAGTGACTTTGTTTCTTCAGTAGAACACAAACGAAGATTTTTAACTCAAACCGTTGCAGTCTGTCAGTCATATAATGGCAGTCAATGGGACCCACGGCTTTGAGAGAAAAAAAAAACAGACAAAAACCAAAGAAACAAAGATAAAAACAGATAAACATCAAATTTTCAGTTTTGGGTGAACTATCCCTTTAAAGTGCCACACTAACCCAATGAGTTCAATTAGGTTTGTACGATATAGGAAAAACTGAAAATGCAGTCCAGAAGAAAGACAAAGAAACACTTGACTAGGGAGAACATGCAGAGAATTGGCTCTGACAGTGGGTGTGGTGACACTGGAGGAGGTGGTCTGGTGGCAGGACCTTGTATGGTGAAACAATTCCGATTTTCAGAAGTTCATTCCCCAAACCTTACACAAAGCTATTTTAAGAGCTATGAAGTCTCCCACGCACACACAACTTCGGGGTTAGTTCATTTATTTATCTTGAGATTTGTAACGTCTAATGAAACCCTGAGAAGGACATTCAGAGTTGTTCTTGGCTGGCAGGCCGAAAAGGGAAGATGTGATTCAAATTTGCGTGACCAAGACGTCCATCGGCTCAAACATGGAGAGAAAGGTGCTCTAGACAGAGCCCACTGCCGCTCCCTCGCACCCACTCCCTCAAGGTGTGTTTGAATCCGACAACTACTCACACAAGCTCCATGCCTATACAAGGAGAATAGCATGTTGCTGCTTGTTGGTTGAAATGTGATAAACAACGTCAATCACTTTTAGGAGAAGAGATGGGAAGCAAATCAGGTCAGCGTGGGACAAAACGCTGAAAGAACTAGACAGATAGAAGGACAAATTAAATGCTCTGCAGTAAAGAGATTTTTTTCCACTAATGAGTCAAAACCGTCAGAATGTTCTAAAGATGCTCAAGTGCACCATGTGCAGTTTTTTGAGGCAGGTAATATATTTTAAATACTTAAGTACACGTTAACCATATTTCAAATACAATAGAAGTAATAACGAAATCACATATAAAGATGTGTTTAAGTGGGTTAAATTAGCACTCTAACGTTCAACTAATTGCATTCTATTTAAACTAAAATGCAAATTTAAACAAAATTGCAATTTAAGTTGAAATTTAAACTAAAATGGATTTTCATATAATTGCAGTCAACATGAAAAAAACATTAGATTAAGTTATTTTAAACTATTATTTCTGTAATAACTACTCTTTTGAAAAAGTGTTCTACAAGGTTTGGAATAAGATGCAATCTTTCTAATATTCGTTTTACTCACAAAAGTTCTGTCTCAACGGATTACATTATATAAGGATGTTATTTTTCTTCATATTGAGTGTCCACTGTGAGATGATGAATCTTCAGCAGAATGTGGTCTGACCATTCACTATCCTCAACTTCAGTACATTGTTCTCTGACAGTTCCCACAACTACCCTACATATTTTAAGTCACTTTGACAAGTTGAATATACAACAGTCTTCATTTCCTTGCTCAACAGATACCAGTACACAAATCACACAGGGACAAAACATCCAGGAAACACCAGCACACTTATAAGCTGTCATTTCCAGTATTCTGAAACATATGCATATATTGAACATGACTCAGCTCTTAGAATAAAAACCTCTCACGTCAAAGTATTTGGTTAATCACAAAATACACTGGAAGGATGTAAACTCAGATTACAGTTGAGAAGAGGAAATATACTTTCTTTACTACACAACTGAACCAAATAAATTACAAAAATAAGTAAATTACATAAATGCATTTCAATAATTTGTCCTAACTATCCGTTCATTTTTTAATATGATAAAAATTCATTACATTTGTAATTTGTTAAAATACAATTTATTACAAGAAAACTCACAATGTTCATTTTTAACTATGTTGTCATAAGAACCAGTCTGTAACCGAATTGATTCAAGTGTGTTAGGCTAAACGTGTTACATTTCTTGGTTCATTTTGAGTCCAATATAACAAATGTAATGCCTTGCAGTTCAGTGAGTCAAACTAGTTCAGTAATCGCCCTGATTCATAAGGGTTTATGACTCACAAAAACACCTCAAGGGTCATTCGTTCGGGAAATTGGACTAAACTGGTTGTGCTGTATTTTTTCTTCACTAAAAAAGAACCAGCTCAAAAGAGTCATTCTCAGTTCCAGTTCCCAACCCTAATTCACATCTACAGTTCTGTAGCGAATGTAATTCTGAGTTTCCTCAGCTTACACAAACGCTTTAACAAAAGCCAAAACATGTTATTCTTCAGGCTGTGGTCTGCAGGTCATAACTAGAGCAGAGACAGAGAATTCAAAAACAACAGTGTTGTCATTCAGTTTCACCTGTCTCTTGATATTACTTCAATAAAAATTCTTAACAGATGCTGCCCTCATGTCTTAAAGTTGGCTAATGTGGGTTCTCGGTACAGGTGAGCAGATAACAGTTGCAACTTTATGCTTTCAAACATCTTACCCCTACTACTCTGAATGGGCCTCCATGACCTGTGTAAAAGTGGGATTATAATTGAGGCAGGTTGCTGCGCTTTCCAAGAGCTGGGCTGAGACTGTGAGTGACAATCTGTTATGAGTGTCTCACAGGGATCAGGTTCCAAGAGCCGCCTGGATAGCTCAGATGAGAGGCAGACATGATGGGACACATTTACTATTTGTAGTCTATTAGCCATCAAATCAGAACAAGTCACACTTCCGAACACAAACCTTTGATCTGTAATCATCAGTTGTATCACTCAGCCAATCAATCAAATGTCACACAAGCAGTACACATAAGCTTCTATTCGTATATTAAAATTGTGTGTGCGTGTGTGTGTGTGTTCTGATTGATATTTTACTGTTAATAGAGGTGAAGTTAAAATTACATGATTTCTCACACTCTGAGGAGTCTTAAATTGGCCTGTGAGAGTACCGGTTCCCAGTGTTTAGAGCCCCATCAGCCTCATAAACGAGAAAGGGGGGTTGAAGCAACTTCTGGTTGCAATTTGAAGATGCTTTTTTTAGCCATCCTTAAATGTGGGAAGTCAAAGTCATCAAGCTGGGGGCGTCTGTGGGAAGCAGAGAAGATTTGAAAGGAGGAAAAAAAAAATTCCATCTGAGGGTTTTCCCGCTTAGAAGGAGAAAGTCAGGGAACGTGGATTTGAAGAAAGATATGAGTCCTTATTGGCACTAGATTGATGCAACATGTCAGTGTAAAGAAACAAGCTCATGAACTAAACTGCAGGAAACGGAACCGGCAATCCACACCGCACACAGCAAATCTGTAATGTGGGAATGGAAAACCACATGATATGGAAACTAGAAAGACAGTCCTGGAGCACAACCAAAGTCTACAGTTTAAGGAAAGGATAACTGTACATATGGAGTTTGAGTAGTACTAGTGGATGAATACGAACCACAGCCCTCTGTATTTCTCATAGCTCTTGCGTGCCGAATGGACGTCATGCTGCAGAACAGCTGCCCAGAACTGATTAAATAATGCATGCCAGCATGCTGCCCATGGGCACTGTTTTGCATTCAGTTATTGAACTTGGACAACAACGGTTGAAAAACCCACTGCTTTGTGCTCTCCAGCAAAGAACTGATTTGTCTTGAGAATATCCTTTGCTCAACTAAATGTGCATCTAGTATTTAAAATGTCTAAATGAGAAGCTGAGCCACTACGCAAGAGTTTGTAGGGGGAACATAAAAGCTACAGGTGTTGTAATACGCAGAATGAGACGTGTCCAAGAACCTTTTGAAATGTGACCTTCCATCTGCAAAAGGCCTGATGCTGTTCATGCTTTGCTCACGTTGCAGTAAATTGTTGTGGGTCAGTGTTAAACGTGTATATTAATCTACAATAAGTCCTCTTCAAAAACACAATTCCCCCATGTCAATCAAACAGAGGGGGCTCCTATGGAGAAGGAGAACTTAAAAGCACAATGTTAACTTAAAAGACAAATGGCGCACTGTAGCTGATATCGGATAGCCGTAAAAAACGCCTAAAAGAGCAGGGGGGAAACGCGCACCAACAGAAGACCTCGCTAAGAGGCACGGCTGAGAGTTTGAGAGATTTCAGGGAGGCTTTTAGTTGTAAGCGATCCCAGCAATTCAGGCCAAGTTCATTTTCACGCATGTTCTGGTCAGTAACAGGTGGCGGGAGTGTAGCTGCAGCTTTGCACTTTACACATGTTCTTTGTTCCTCTCCAGCCTGGGAGTGGCATCCATAAAAGATCTTCTGGCACTCATATCGTCATTGTTAATGAAATTAGGATTGCTACACAACATTGTTGTGAAAACTTTTATGCTCATTCTCAATTTTAGATGGGAGTAAAAGTCCCCGTCCACAAACGCACACACTTACTGTTAGTCAGGGTAAATGGAGCAAGCAACGGCTCCATGCTTGAGTGCTTTCACAGTGGGTCCGCAGGGGGATTGCAGTGCACAGGCCTCAGGACCCGTCATGCTGGCTTTCTGCAACACTGTGGGAAAGTACTGCTCTCTCTTATGCTGCTTATTTGAACCAATCTTTTTATAAATGGACTTTCACAGTCCATGCAATCCCGCAAATTCAAATAAGGCCTTATTACATCCCTATCTCAAGAGGCTGGAGTGAAGAGGGAAGAGGTGACAAAGGGCATGCATTTTTTCCATTCACTACACTAGGAAAAAAATCTGGCATGCCTTAGAGTTGACTTTTAACCTTAGATGTTTACGAAAGCTATTAATGAGAGGCTGTCTGAAAAAATTAGTTGTAGCAGTCATATCTTCACGGCCGTGCATGTTTTTCAGTTATTTGTCTGGGGCTGTTAAAGCAGTCCGAGTTGTTGTCAGTCATAACAGAACCTTTAAATGACTGACACTTTTTTAGAAGACCGTGCTGGGGAAAAAAAATCCTCCACAGTGTCATAAACCTCTGAGATTAGTACGTCACAGGCCAGACATTATTTAAACACAAAAGATCTTGGGTTCAGTCGATGATTAAATAACTGCTGAGCTCTCAACTCTCCAATTACACAAAGCACTATCAGAGCTCAAAATGGCGGTTCATTGTTATCTCTTGTGTGAGATCACAGGGCTGTTTTGTGCACATGCTGCTTGTGTTTCAAGCTGGTTATTGGTATACACCAGATCCAAAGCTCCAACAGGTGCTTGATACCACAGCTCTTAACCTTGGATCTGTATCTGTGAAGATATACGCTGGCTACACTATTTTCACTTGGATTTGATTGGAAAACCCAAGATTGCTACCAAATCTCAATTGATGAGGAGTTGAGGCGTGATCTTGAGCTGTAGCAGACACTCTAATATTTTCATAAAAAATAACATGCTTCAACCAATAGGAAACAAAAAGCAGCAAGGAAGGAGAATGACTGATACATTCTTTAGCCATATTTTAGTTCTTCAGTTTCTATCAGTTTCTATCACGAATTGGTATAGTCAAAAAATCATAATTGAACATTCATATTGAGAATTTATTTTAATAGATTGCTTGTAAAATCTCCCTGAAAATAAACCCCAGGGAGTAAAAGTCTCATAAAAAGTTCCTTTTTTGACACCAATTTGACAGCAAGGCAATACTGACAAAGAAATATTCTGATATTATATACTGGAAAATACAGCTTTAGCTAAATAACTGTGTCAAGAATTTCATGCTGTTTTCATTTGTTAAAGTCTTTATTTCCTTTCTAGAGTTCAGGCCTAACCCAGGCTCTGCTCCAAATGTGTAAAGGTTTTTTTCTGCTTTTAAGGATATCTCTTGGCCAGACTGTATGATTTGTGATTGTACTGGTGCTATGACAACATCATGACAAATAA
The DNA here is from genome assembly GCA_021397915.2 of Tor tambroides. NCBI lineage: Eukaryota > Metazoa > Chordata > Actinopteri > Cypriniformes > Cyprinidae > Tor > Tor tambroides. The sequence goes on along the minus strand of JAFVLL020028950.1, from coordinate 24,492 downwards.
CAAGAAAGACTGTTATGCAATGTGAGCAGTACAGTCATTCTGGTAGTCTGACAACACAGCCTATGCTTAAATTTACACTCATACGCTTATGAAAACCAGCGTTCTGCTAGATCAGAGCCAGCTATTAAAACACGATACCAGTCTACATCCTAAATACAAAACACACCGCAGTCCCTTAAATCAATCTCTGCTGGAGGAAAATGACAAAGACCTTCGTCATCCCATTCGCACCCACACCACAGGAAACAACATCACCCACTCTCTTTCATTCCTTTTCCCCTGTCCGTCTCCATTAATTTAATCTGATTGTTTTATCACACTGGTTAGCGTCCAATATTTCTCTTGCCATCTTGAAACGATCACATGGAATGAAACACAGCCTCTGAAAAGGAAAAGAGGCTTTACAATAGACTCTGTTCTTTGTCTCTGTGTTTTTGTGTTTTCTTGGAATCTCTCGCTTAGACATACCAGCAGCTGTCACGGGCTCAGTCTCATTGGTTTGGCTAGGAGCTGCATTACGCTATTAATGACTGATTAGTGTCAAATATTTGGCCTGTGCTGCCTGCTCCCAACTGTGGGAAATAAGCATGCGGAGTGCATCTGATCCCAAGCTCAGTTTAGAGTTTCCTCAAACTAGCTCCACAAATTAGGAGGAACAGAGAGAACCAGGAGAACTGGGCTTAACTTGAAATAACAACTCAACAAAATGGCATTTGATGGTGATAATCACAGTCCCCTTGACAACTGGAAGCCCTCCAACCCCCATCTGCCAAGTAGGAGAGAACAAAAACTAAAAGAAAATCTCTGCTTTTAAATCCTATTCTCAGAAAGCCATTCCAGCTTGGTGCAAATAAGTTCATTGCCACCACATGGGGACAGGTGTAGAACTACAGAGATTCAGTGTCTGCTCTGACTACATAGTATAAAATGGTTTGAAACTGGCACTGTTAAAAACTGGTACTAAAAGAAGCATGTATTTTGCTTTTAGTGAAAGCAAAAAAATAAAAAATATAGTGCACTTGCACCAGAGCCAGCTGGTCTGATATACCACGAGCCTGAGCCAAACCATAGCTCATATGAGATGGGCAACAAGTGAAACAGCACTTGTAAAATTCTTTGCCCTCAGAAACAGAGATAAAATATGAAGAAAATGTAATTATAGCTATAAATCTAATTTTGCAAAAAGGAGCTTACAAGTAAAAATGTCTACATGGAACAGAACACTGCTTTTCTCAACAGAGATTTTCTCATCATATTTACAACCGGTTCCAACTGGAGAGGAATACTTGGACAAACTTGATTTGTTTTATGGACCTTTAGGTTTAAGAAACAATGTGAAACAACTGGGCCAGAAATAGATAGGTATCATATGCTTTGGTTGGACACAATATTTATAATGGACCCATGCTGCCTACATTGTCTTGTGCAATGTTTCAACACAAGACAAAGTACACACAAAAATACACGTATTTACTTGGCTGTCTAAATGGGGATATTCCATTAAGATTTTAAATACTATAACTCTCCAGAGTTGCACAATGAAAAAAATCTTTATTTTTATGCCGTTTTATGAACGTAGGTGTCCTCAGATTTCTCCGAAAGGTGGTTTTGCCAGGTTTCAGGTGCAAATTTTCCCCAAAATATAGTGAAGTAGGTACTACACACAGACAAAGTAGTCTAAAAGCCATATAGATAAAGAAAGCTCTCTTCTCTCTTTTTCCCTGTCTCTGTTCAGCAAGTTGTGCACAGTAGGGCTTGTGAAAGCTGCCATACAACAGCTAAGAAGAATGGATTCAGAAGAGACTGCGAGACGGCTGTGCTGTCTGTGCCGAAACAAAAGGAGGATTTGGCAGAGGGTTGTGCCTGCATCAAAAAGACCTGTTTATTGGACCTCTCCCCTTTCCTCACACAAGCTCACAGCAGAGCCTATAAGAGCCTAAGATCCACAGTACTGCTGAGAAGGAAGACAGAGACCACACAGCGTGCACCACAGAACTCTGCCCACAGTTCTGTTTACATGCCACATTGGAGCATTTTTTACTTTTTAGTCCACCCTGCTTCAATCTTTTCTGTCCCTTCCTCAGATCAGGTTTTGTTTGGTTTTTATGTCTCTTTCTGAATGAGTGCTCAATGTTTACCTCACCATGAGAAAAACTCACACATTTCTCATGCTGGGTGTAGATGATAGGATTTTTGCAATCTGAGACAAATTTTCAAGGTTAATACAAGACTTCTTTCACCATAGGCCAAAAATGGCCCTGGATAACTTAGTGTGGTTGCTTTGAAATACCTTTACAATGAATCATAATTTTGTGTCACAGTCCTACAATGTTATTTCTCCTAAGAATGTCTAATCAAGTCCTTATTTCTTTGATTACAATTCATAAGTTCTTCATTGAAATCAGATTTAGATTTGATTTAGTTTCATTTGGGTGTATTTTAGTTATAATGTCCATTTTTCCTACATTTGAAGTAAATACTCTCTTAACTAATGCTGTAAACTATATAGGGAAACGAATATAGCGAATTCGGCGTTATGATTGGTCAGATTGCCTGTCAATCAAGCTTTGCGAATGGTCAGTTGATATTTAACAGATATAATAACCAAAACCCATACCAGCTTAAAACCTTAAACTACACTTCTTGTGTGGAATGTCTTACAACATACAATTGTAAACCCAAACAATTCAGTTACTCAATGTGTAAAAAAAAGTGTGGTATGAAAAACAAATGATACTGTGTTACTACAGCAGCTGTGAGTGAGATTCTTAAGAAATACTCAAACAGTTTATACAATTAGCCTAAAATATGTTACTAGTAAGCAGCAAAAAAAGTCTTATTTAGTCTTTACATGAAAACTGAGCAGCGCATTAACTCTTTCACCCAGCCAAAACTGGCTCAATGCCCTCCCTTACCTTTTCCAAGCAAAACACTGCTGGTATCAACAAGGTCTTTAAAACATCTGTCAATCAAGACCAAAGTCTTCAGATGTATAACACACAGTCTTGATTTACCTGGCCACACTCATGCTTATTTCACTCTTTTCCACCTCTCCGCTACAGCAAGACTGTAATATTCTTAGAAGTGATATATGCATAGTTCAGGCTGTCAGCTACTAAATGAGAGGAACTGAGAGAGTTGAATTCCCAAAGGCGGCACTCTGTGCTTTACGCTGTGGGCCACTGAGAAGGACTCAAACTGCTTTGAAGTCATTTCTCTCCCTGTAATGACAAACTTTACAACATAACAGCAGCAGGAGGAGCATGCCGAAGCAAGAGACAGTTAGTGTGAGAAAAAGCAAGATGACCAAGTCATAATGGGAAGATGCTGATAGGATCAGGTATAGTCAGTTTACTCTTTTCTCACAATACAAGCACAAGCTCTTATCAGGTAGTTGCCATCAACCACAGCCGTGTGCATAAAGGATCTGGAAAACATAGGGGTTTTCACAAGAGATTACAAATACAACTGTTCTGCCATTTTAATATCTCGCCTACTATGGATGCCTCTGAGACGTTTTCTAAATCTCAGTCCTTCTATATGCCTTGTGTACATCCAGCTACAGAGGAAACTCTCCCACATCTTCTCATCCCTGCTCTCGATTCCCACGCTAAACCCACAGACCTGATGGGAACATTTCGATCAAGACCCTGTTCTAGTTCCCAAAGGCTTGCGGTGTAGTGTGTACAGAGAGAGCACCCCGGGCACACAGATAGAGGAAAAAAACAGTTCTCATAGTGACCTTGCTGAGACTCATGTTATGTTGAAATTACAACATGGGAGGAAGTTCTCACACCAAAACAGTTTTCATCCATACTTGACCAAGGCCACACCATGAGCTTATCTCTCTCACATTGATCCCAACCGTGGAGAGGAGCTTTCCCACACTAACACCCCCCTCCTGAACGCAAATAAACACAAAGCCTGACATCTGCTCCATGCGCTGCTCCTCTTTCAACTTCATCCCGCTACTAATTTTTTTGAAACCACGGTACAGTGGCAAACAGCATCCGAGAGCAGTCTGCATAGCAGAAAGTTAAATACAGAAATCTGGTATTGGCAGTTAGCTCATGATAAGACTGGGAGGAGGATTATCTACATTCAGGATTTTGAGTCATGGAACAGAAGATGTATTGTTGCAGCATGTTGAAGGTGCCAAGCTGTTGTTACTCAAATCTCGAAACTCATACATGTCCACACAACCCATGTGTCTGTGTCATCAGATGTGTAAGGAAACTCTTGATATAAGTGCTGTGCCTCTCAGAAAAGCTGTTAGCACTGTAAACAACCCAGTGAATGAACAGGACAACCCATCAGAGATGGAAGCAGGAGGCCCGATTAAGGAGATGGAAGATTGAATAAATACAAGAAGATCAATGTGATTAGCACAGTATAAACAGTGTTCTTCAAGAGCTTTATAGTATTCCAGATATGAATGAACTCTCTACCACCCTCAGTTACCACAAAACACTGCAAACATTAAATTAAATATACTTGTTTGTGTTCCACAGACACATACATGCATATATATATATATATATATATATATGTGTGTATGTATGTAGTTCTTTTGGGAGAACTATATGTATGTATGTGTGTATATATGAGGTGACTCGATGCTTCGATAGGAGATATATATATATATATATATATATATATATATACATACACACACACACATACATATACAGTATCTCACAGAAGTGAGTACACCCCTCACATTTATTATATATTTTCATGTGACAACACTGAAGAAATGACACTTTGCTACAATGTAAAGTAGTTAGTGTACAGCTTGTATAAGAGTGTAAATTTGCTGTCCCCTCAAAATAACTCAACACACAGCCATTAATGTCTAAACCGCTGGCCACAAAAGTGAGTACACCCCTAAGTGAAAATATCCAAATTGGGCCCAAAGTGTCAATATTTTGTGTGGCCACCATTATTTTCCAGCACTGCCTTAACCCTCTTGGGCATGGAGTTCACCAGAGCTTCACAGGTTGCCACTGGAGCCTTCAGCAATTTCAATACCTGGATATCTTTGATCACTACTAATTGTTACATTTCAAAGGAGAGTTCAGGAACAAACTCCAAATCTGTAAATCATGTTTTACATAAATTCCCTACATCTATTTATTCTTGATTTCAAAGAAGGCCAAAGACACACTGCGTACTTGTGGCAGAACAGTGTGAGGTTGGTGTTCAAAGCCCACCACAGATGCACAACGATCTTCTCCTGCCCTCCAGCTGTGTTTAAACTGGAAATGTTACTGTTAGGAGAAAACCCGGCCATGATCTCCCATTGAGAAGAATCACCCACAGGAAAAAAGGGCTTTAAGTTTAAAGTCAACATAAAATGGTGTTTGTAACCCATTTTAAGTCATTTATCCAAATAAAACAGGAAATTTATTCTGATTCTATTCATTGTCCAGGAATTGATTGGACTGTGAAAAGTGATCTCTATATGATAAGTGGACGGTGGAGAGGAGTTGAAAAACAGTCTGGGGGGAAAAAAAACAAAACAAAAAAACACCACACTGCCTGTGAAGGGAAATGCTAAAATTTCAGGAAAAAGTTTACCTTAAATCACAAAAGGTAAAACTAAATATTATACAAGCTCTTTTTCTTTCTTTTTTTTTTCTGCATGAGGTTTGTAATTCTTGTCTAAATAAATTTTTAATGCTTTAAAATGTAACTGTCTAGAAATAAAAAATTCAATTAACTTTAAATTAAATATTAATCAATTCTTATTAAATAGAAAATAAATATAAATAAATAAAAAATATAAAAAAATGTACTGAAAATAAATGATTGTTCATTATAATAAATGAATAAAAAACAAGAACGGTTGTGCTTTATAAATGCTATTAACAACATCACAATGAAAAATAACATTTAATGAAAAATCTACTACTACTACTACTACTACTTTTTCTTTGGAATAACAGGCACAGATCACAATAAGCGTGTATTGCGTTAAGAAGGAAACTCATAAAACAAGACCTTCAATGTCCCCCAACTACTGAACCTGCAAAGACACAAAGGAAAGTACCAAATATGTGAAAGGTTACAGATGACCCCTTATCTCTGATTAGCAGTTCCCCACCACCACATCCCCTTGGGCCCTAAGTCCCACTGGTACAGCTTCTTTTCCTGCCTGAGCCCCAGGGTTGATCTTATTGTTGGGATATGGGATTTACAACTTCTTCCTCTGTTTGTCCAACAGTAATAAGGAAGGAGCTGAATTGGTACAAGCTGTTGAAATAGCACCACAAGAAAACAGCACTCCTGGTCCTGATCCTATTTTTGGTCAATTTCACAATGCATGCAATCTTAAATTATAAAGCCCTGAAAGCATCACGTTCAGAAAACACTTTTGTGGTTTCCAGATGAGGAGAGGAAAACAAAATGTAACTGTCACTACAGTTGCGTAAACATGACCTGTAGAGGGCATGTGAGAGGAGGAGTGAAAGAGCAGACAGCGAGAGATAAATCAATCACTATGCACCTGATCTGGAACACAGTTTGATTCCCACTAATTAGGGCCCGTAGAAGACTTAATGGTGTAATTAACGGTTTTCACAGAACTGAAACCAGACCACATCTGGAATCCTCAAGGGTATGTGTGTCTCAACAAGCCCACCAGAGTGTGAGAAACCACATTCTCATGGGTACCTACAATCATAAAGGGATCACTATCACTGTGTTTCACTGAAGTTGTGAAATGTAAGGCTAACTAAATGTTTAATTTCATGGTGACAAAAGAAAAAAAAACTGTACTTTTTTTAAAGTCTCTACTTACTTTTTAAAACACCACACAAATGTTTTCATTGTTTATAGCTTCAAGCATAGAACTGGAAGGTGTCCAAACTGAACAATTCAGGAAAACCTCCAGCGAAGTTTAATTAAACTTCCTGTAAAGTTCGCTTAGGACACCTTGATAAAAAGAGAAGCTTGATCTGAAAAGACAGCAAGCGTTCTATTCCCAATAGGAGAGTTTTCCTCCTAATAGCGGCCATCTGTTTCTACTGCTTCTTTATTATGGCCCACAATAATTTTAGTCATCCTGTAATCTGCACTGTGCTTAACCTGGTGCAGGTGTTGTGTACCTGGCATGAGCTACCAGAGATTGGAAAGTGTGCTGGGGAGTTAGGGCTTTTCTGTGGGGCTGACCTCAATGCCCCCCCTCCCAACTCCCCCACTCCCCCACTCCTTTTAGATGGGCTTTGATGGCTGAGGTCTTGCAGAGCCCGACAGCTGCTCCCAAATTAGAGACTAGGAGACGACACGACAGAGCCCTGGAATGCCAGGATTGCCTCGTTGCTTTCCCACTTCAGAGCTCTGGCAAATCAAACACAGTACTGTGGATGTTAGAGATTCCCTTCAGTGCGCAATATTCCTTCTCATGATGCAGCCACAAGCCGCTTTTCTAATGTAAGAAATACAAGTATTAAAGGGATAGTTCACACAAAAATGCAAATTCTGTGAGTCTTTACGAACCCCCATTTCATTCTAAACCTGTATGACTTTCTATCTTCTGTGAACACAAAAGAACATATTTTAAAGAATGCTGGCCTTCCTCAGATCAAAAAACAATCCTCAAAATATCTTATTTTTTGTGTTCCACAGAAGAATAAAGTTTAAATGCATGCAGCGTATTATCGCTGTTTTCCGGAACAAATGCATAGTGATTGATGACAAATTGTCTGATTAATGTGTGTACATGGTGGGTGAAGGCTAGCTACAATCACATTATCTATGTCTGCTAATTTAAAGGGATAGTTCACTCAAAAATTAAAATTCTGTCATTAATTACTCATCCTCACGTCATTCCAAACCCGTAAGACCTTCATTCATCTTCGGAACACAAATTAAGATATTTTTGAAAAGATCCGAGAGCTTTCTGACCCTGCGTAGACATCAACACAACTACCACGTTCAAGGCCCAGAAAGGTAGTAAGGACATCATTAAAATAGTCCATGTGACATCAGTGGTTCAAACCTAATTTTATGAAGCTACGAGAATAATGGTCCCACTTTATATTAGGTGGCCTTAACTACTATGTACTTACATTTAAATTAATAATTTGGTAAAATGCACTTATTGTGTACATACATGTTTTTACATTGTACTTATATTTTTAAAAATACTTTCTGTAATTACATTTATAATTACACTGTTGACCCATTCCTTACACCTTAACCCACCCTTAAACCTACCCATACCACCAAACCTGTCCCTAACCTTACCCATATCCCACCTCAACAGCAGCAAAAGTGTTTTTCAATTCAATATGAACACAATAAGTACACTGTACTTATTTTTTGATGTAAGTCCATAGTTAAGGCCACCTAATATAAAGTGTGACCAGAATAATTTTTGTGTGCAAAGAAAACAAAATAACGAGTTTATTCAATGATTTCTTCTCTTCCGTGTCAGTCTTCGATGCACATTCACAAGAGTACCATGACACATGCGCAGGAGCCTGCCTTCATACTTAGAACCCGGATACACACAAATAGTAATCTTGTAGCTTCATAAAAATATGGTTGAATCACTGATTTCACATGGACTATTTTAACAATGTCCTTACTACCTTTCAGGGCTTTGAACGTGGCCCAGTTCTGTGCTGTCTATGGAGGGTAAAGGCCCCGATGTTCTTCAAACGAAATCGAAGAACGAACTGATATGACGTCATTTCGAACAAAATCAAGCCGAAACGAAGTTCGTTTTGAGTTCGTTTCAGCAGTACGAAACAGCTCACCAAAGCGAACTTTCTGGGGGAGTTCGTTTTGGCTCCTAAACACAATGGTCCTACCATTGGTCCGTGGCGATTACGCAATCGGTGGGTAGGTTCGGGAACTTCATCTTCTTTGACATGTGATTTTTTTTTTTTTTACCTAGTTTGCTTCTCATTCAACAAAGGTCAGGCAGGAGAACAACATCTCCAAGTCACTAGCAACATAAATACACTGTGTCGAATAGCTGAGCTGCCACAAATATATCTGCACCTGTACAATCACTTGCGGAGAGACTTTAAAGATTCAGAGAAAGCATTTAATTCCTAGAAAGAAATTGCAACAAAACTTGGTGTCGACCACCTGGAGTTATGCAAAAAGCGACGTAGAGAAACGTCAGATGCAAGTTTTCCAAAGCCATGAAAAGAATGAAATGAAAGAGTAGAAATATAAGGTAGCAAGTACCAAATACATGTGTTTCAAATAAATGTTACACCATACTGCAGCTGTTGTTGTTCTTTCAATAAGCAAATGTAAAAGGTATACAATAAATTAAATGCCAAAAGTACATACAATAATAAACCTTTATTTTTATCAAATCATGACACCACATAAAATATAAAAACATGTAATAATTTATCCAGTTTAATAAAAGACCTAGATACAGCATCATTGTACCCCGCCTAAAGCAGGGCGGGGGTGTTGGATGTTTAAAAACAGTATACCGTCGCTCAGTCTTTTCGAACTTCTTTTTGCCCCCAAACGAACGAAAGAACGAAAACGAACTTCGTTTGAAGTATATCGGGGCCTTAAGAAAGCACTCGGATTTCATCAAAAATAATCTGTGTTCAAAAGGTGAAAGAAGGTCCCAAAGGTTTGGCATGACATGAGGGTGAGTAATTAATGACAGAATTTTCATTTTTGGTTGAACTATCCCTTTGAGTCTGACAAAAACTCACTGGAGACAGACAAACATGTATACAAGCTTGACAAAAGCAAGCTACTATCCCAAAAATCAAACTGATTGGAAGCATTTACATCAAGATTAAAAAACAAAAATGGTTCAGTCTGATGGAAAATGACTTTTTTTAAAGTGCATGAACTGTTGCTGTCATAAATGTTCATTTGTTTTCAGTAGAGGTGAGTGGTTGATCAGAGATCTGAGAGCCATGGTGAAAAGCTGCTTTCTCTTGCATTATTGGGTCTATAATTAGTCAGCGTCCACTGACGCACACGGACCAGGTCACAAGGGTCAGTGCGGCCAGAGGCAGGGTTATTTAATCACCCTGACAAAGAGGAGGGCCAGGATATCGGTGATTAGGTATTGTACATGGTCAGTGGAATGTGACTCTTTAGTCGTGGACGGTGAACCACACCCAGTGCAATAACCCTCACCTGAGGCAGTGGGCTATTGTGTTCATAGAGAAAGGAACATAATGAGTGAGGAAATGAAGGGTTGGAAGAGTGAGAACTTAAAACAGAACGCTTGACAGTGAAAGAGTAAATCAGATTGGAGATCCTGGGACTACAATTACTGGACTTTTAAAGTATTAACTAAATCAGTGAAGCTGCACAAATAGGGAGTTGAAAAGATCAACACTGAGAACGAAAGTGAGGGAGGATGTATGACTAGAGACTTAAGCCTGTCATGCTGATTTTTCATCCCTCCAACAGTGCAACTTGTTTTCCTTCAATATATTTTAATAAAAGTGGTCTTAGAGCCTCCCCCACCTTGCCCTCGGGCCAACATGGAATGTCTGCTCCTTCCCTCCTGCTGCTGAAGGAAAAAAAAGGCTAGCTAAAAAAGCTAGATCACACACTTGACCAACAGAACCCAAATATGGAGAAAAAGATTACAATAAGTCTGCACTATATTTCCCGTACTTCACATTATACGTTTTTGTTACATGAAGACGCATAGATCCTGAGGCTCGTCTAAACATTGCCAGGAATACTCCAGACCACAAGATACCCTGTTATGAGGACAAACAAGGCTAAGGCAACTATGCTTCTTTGTGTATCTCGATGAGTAAATCCCATATGGCTTGTTTTGGCAAGAGCGTATTTGTGGACAGAGCAGTGGAGCTGAGTGAAAGTCCTCCACAATATTCCTCTGTTAAAGATGGTTATCCTTAAAGCATAAGGTATGCAAGCTATTTCATCACTGCCAGCTCTCCGCTCCTGTTTCTCGCTTTTACATTCTCCAGCTCTCAAACTGCTTAGGCAGTTTCCTTCCTCAACAATAGGTTTGGGTCAGTTGAATATGATTTAAAGCTAAAGGTCCAATGGAATCCATGAATAAACTGCTTGCCACCCTCTGCATTTCCTTTTTTTTTTCTCTCTTTCCCTCTCTCTGGAATTAATCCCCTCTTGGGCTCAGTAAAGCCAGCCAAGTGGCCAGTCTGTCAGGAACTTCCACTCTGATGAAGTAAAACAGCAGCTGCACCGCAGTGTGATAACATCCTGGAGTAAATATCTAGCATAGTGTATGCTCAGTGGTGAAGAGGAGGGTGAGTGTGGTAACATTTAAAAATATAACCTGATAATAATAAATGCAGATTTAGACAACAGAGAAGGTGATAAATTCTGTGATCAAAGACACTGACAGACAGCATTAGCCACAAGGTGCACAGTGGGCTTTTGTGGTGGCTGTCAGCATCCACCCGTTGTAACGCAGCTTTTGAACATAAGAAGAAAATGTAACAAGTACACACATCAAAGCAGTAAGTGCTCTGAAAAAATTATGAGGCGATACAAAAAAAAAAACGGCAAATGAGACAGAAAATTACACCTCTCTCCCAAACCTGTTTATATGAGACTTAACTGATATATCTCTGCTAGGGAGGTCTCCCACTGAATTTCTATTGCCATGTTTGTAATAATTATACACCTTTTGTAAGGGAGCTCTGCCATTGTGATCTTCTGGCTGATGTTATTGCTGTACTCATGCCAATTTGTCGTCCTCTCAGTCTTCTTTATGTTTCTAGGGGAAAAAAAAAACAGATGATAGTTTGGCTGAAGCTGAAGGGCTGTGCTGAGGCAGGCACGTACAGGTGAAGTTGTGGGTGTAGTTTCACTCACCTCTGTGAGGAGGCGTGGGAACCAGAGATCTGCCAGTAGTGCATGAGTAACAAGAGCCTGAGGGAGTGTGGCGTAATCTCAACTACCACTTTTCTTTACTCTTTTCCTTTGTCACTAACACGCACAAGATACACACATGTAAACACATTGAAGCACTCAATCATTTTAAGATTATCAATCTGTGCATGAACTTTCTGACACTGTCCTTCATGCTTTGCCTCGTTTTCCTTCTAACACAATAATACTGGGGTTACACTTGACACTCACGATGAAATTTTATTTTCTGTTACCTTTCCATTACCTTGTGGGCAATCACACAAAGGCTATGATTAAGCTAATGCTAGTGGATTAATGTGAACAGAGATGCAAGTTGTAAACAAAGCGTGCAAAAAAAAAAAAAAAAAAAGGCAGACAGGTGTGTCATCAGCCTAAATCACTTTTATCTATAATAACCTGCTGAAAGAATGTGCAAATTTATTATGAAGCATAGTCGCCGACAGGGTGTTCATAAATGTATGTTCGTAAAAGACAGTCATAACTGTGAGAAATAAAGTTGCAATTGTAAGACATTGAGTTGTAACCACTCTGAGGTAGAAACAGGATTCCATTCAAATATACTACTTTGCTTAAGGCTGGAATACGCTACATGACTTTTAAAATCTGAACATACACTATAACGACAAAAGGATCATACACTACCAGTCATTCCGATCAAAACATGTTTGATAGCCTGCGACTGAATGGAATCATAATCTGAAGACAAAAAAATCGAGTCTGTGACCATCATACACTACATGATTTTCTATGAAATCTGTCAATTCAAATCTGCAGACTTTCAGCAATAGCGAGATTAGCGACTGTAAATTGGAGCAAAAAATTGGAGCAAAAATCATGTACATTCCATCCTTTAGAGAAAAAAACAACAATATTCCTTAGGTCTGAGATCTAGCTAGTTTTAAATTAGCATTCTGTATTTTAACACACATTACAACTATACAGCAATCATACTGCAATGACAACAGCTAACCCTTGCACCTAATACGCTGGCTGACTACTGCCAAATGTGAAAATGCAAACACGCAAACAGATTTTGCTATAGTAAAGAGGCATATGTAAGTGACTTAAGTGAGTTAAGTACATAAGCCCTGGCCTCCCTTAAGAATTCAAAAGAGAATGACAATAGATTAGAGATATAATACATATCATAGTCTGGAGTGGGGGCGAATGAGTGCGTGTGGGTGCCAGGGGACAGTGGGCTGGCAGCTGTCGTTGCTGTTCAGGGGCCCACAGGTCCCGGCCTACCTCTAATGACCAGACCAGCTGTCGGAGTTGCGACTGTGGGGATGTGGGGCTGTGCGAGGCGGGGAGGGCATGAGAACTACCACCCACCCCCCACCCCCACCCCCACCCCCGTCCTGAGGGGCATGTCCCCAGGCTGTCTCCCCTCCTCTGAAAGAGGGTGATTGATGGTGCAGGGTTGACACCAGGCTTGAGGAACAATTGACTCGGGAGGGACGCAGTCTAACAGAGGCCTAGGGTTGCCTCAAACTCTTTTTCTTCTCTTTTTTTCAGAGGCAAATGCAGGATCAATTGAAGTTGTAATTCAGTCATTTTTCTCAATATGTCTCTTTCTGACATTTTAGGTTGAACATATGCCACTCTTGACACCCTGCAAAGACCTTTTAACCAGTGCCAAGGGAACAAGGCATTCCATCACTTATTTGTTTAGCGATTATTTGTCAGATTAGTCAAATGCAGTCTTCGTGACGACTGGCTAAATGACCAGACATTCCACCACTCTCCGTGCACACAGACACCACGGCAGAGTTAGGCTCAAGCACGGCAGTGCAAACCCAGCAGCCCTGAGCACTTGTAGGTGTGGTTTAGTAATTCAACCTCTGGAGGGAAGAGCAGAAAGACGAGCAACAGTGTAGCCTCCAGCGTACGATGGGTTATCTGTGGGTATCGGCATTTGAGCTTCAGCTCCAGGGCCTTTAACACAGCCCCTGACCCCGAGCACTAAACCTCAGGACCTTCTCAGGAGCCCTTTTCAACAAGTCGCCAGTACCTCCTGTCCTCGAGTCAGATTTACAGCCCTAGGGAGGAGGCCAACGCGGAGGGGGCACTGTCCTGCAGCTGTCCACAGCGGACTTAAGCAGTTATTTCACACAAAAACACAGCAATGGCATTCAGAATTCCACCAGCTGGCTCTCGTCCAGCCCTCATCTGAAATATAGTTCCTGAGACTGAGCGGCCAGCTTTTGCACACTCAACTAGTTACTGCACACAAACATGGATGTCAGTAAAAGACACTGTGAACAGATTCTGATGGGCTGACGACTTGTTAAAAGGGACTGGGCAGTTTGCACTGGAGATGGGACAACGTTGCACTTTCTCATGGCTGAGAAATTCTGGGTTTGGACCCCTGAGATCAGCAATTAAATCCACCAACTGGACACAAATCACTTTTGCCTTGATCCGGCACAATCAATGAGGAGAAAAAACAGAACATGAGATTGAGTGGGAAACGCGCCAAAGAATAAATGAACCCTTGATCCCTAAACATAAACATTCCTTCGCTCCCACACATATACAGACACTGTAACACAGCAGCGCAGTTTCACACAACTTAATAATAATTTAGCGAGCTGGTGTGAAAATCAAACACCTTGTCTCACAATGCAGGCAGTGATCTATCACTCACTTATTTGCCCAGGATAACAACCTCTTTGTGTAATGCGTGATATTGTGTGTGTGTGTGTGTGTGTGTGTGTGTGTGTGTGTGTGTGTGTGTGTGTGTGTGTGTGTGTGTGTGTGTGTGTGTGTGAATTTGAGAGAGAGGAAAGTGGGGGAATGTGATAGGAGAGGTCAAACTGAGGGGAGACCGCTCGCCATGTAACTAGTTGTGTTTTAGGTCATAATAAAAACTGATTTATTTCCCAAGCTCTGAGCTTGAAATAGCACAGCGAATTGCTGTACTCTTTATATATTCTAGGTTTTTGTAATGGATATTTTTACTTGATCTGTATATTTATTTTGTGGGAACAACACAAAAAATACAAGATTTTGGCATCAATATAAGAAAACATAACAATACTATGGGGTCTGTGGTCTTTCTCAGAATCAGGGTTTTTTTTTGTTTTTTTTTTAAAGTTTTGTATTTCTGACTTTTGAGACTTATCTGTTTGGGAAATGCAGAGGTGTTACTGGGAGATATCCCTCATTTTCCAACCCAACCAGAACGACTACATTTCTTATCATGCAAGGAACAGAGAGTGCAGAAGGTAGGTGTGAGAATGTCTGACAATGGAGGAAAGACCAGGAAATGATTACAGGCAGAAAATGGTGACATCACTGGTACAACCATAAAGGGACATGTCCAAGCCTTTACCTCAGCTTCTCCTCATAGTTTCTCCTCAAATATAAAATACAAACAGAGATGTATAAAACAAAACAACACAATCACCACAGGCAGTTGTACAATCATGGAACCTTGATCATGGAGAGAGCGCAAGCTAAGGTAATAAAGACAGTGATCCCAAAAGCAACTCTCTGATTGGCCATGACGTTTCTTAGTAGGGGGTCTGCGTTGCTGATTGGCCATGACAAGTTTTGTGGTGGGGGCTCTAATCCTCTCCACACTCTCTGCAGGCGCTCAGTGGAGTTTTCCCACATAAATCACATTGCACTCGGGTGGTAAAATCATTATTGTCTTTTCAGGCCCCAAAGCTTGCTAGCACTTAAAGGCCAAGTAGTATGCTAGTGCAAATAGTGCACATATATCTTCTTATTGCTAAAAGGATAGGCAGCATATAAACAGTCACAGTTCACGCAGCCTTTTATCAATCAAGGCTAAGTATACTGTGTAGTAGACACTAAAAAGCCTGATGCTACAAACAGCTTTGCAACGCAAATGTTCTAGCACATCTTTCATACATTTAGACATACATATGACTAACGCATTATAGCCACATTGCATAATAGTAAAAATAATTTCAAAAAATAATTATCAAATAAAACATACTACAATAAAAACAACATTTGCATTGAGTGTGTAAAAATAAGCCTGGAGGTTACACTTTTCATTTTATTGGTCTCAAACACCCAAATCTATCAGAAAGGCTACATAATAAAAAAGGTTTTAAAGCTGCAGAATGCATTTATGTTAAAATACCTTTGTACTACAGAAGCTCAATGTCCAGAAAAGCTTTGAAAGGACAAATTTGTTTAGTTTCACTAAACAGTTTCTGGTCCCCACTGAATTCCATAGTATTTTTTCCCATACTAAGTAGTCATTGGGGACCAGCAACTGTTCAAACCCACATACTTCAAAATATCTTTTTTGTGTGTGTGTGTTCAGCATAAGAAAGAAACCCATAATGTTTGGAACAACCTGTGGGTAAGTAAATGATGACAGAAGTTTTATTTGGGGGGGGAACTATTTCTTTAAGTAAGCAATTTGCATGTTTTCAAAGCTCTGATCTATTTGTTAAAGAAGTCTGACATTGCAACACTAGTATAATGGCATGAGTTTTTACCTATTTGACCAAACAATGGACGTCGGGTGTAGTGTTTAGGAAAACACTGTGTTATGCAAAAAAAAAAAAAAAAAACATCTAGACCTTCCTAAGACTTCCTAATAAGATTTTCAATAGTCAATTCAAAACCAAAAAATCATTGAACAGGACCGGTGAGTTTTGATATTAATGACATAAGCCATTCTGCATCACTATTAACCGTCCTCTCCGTGATAAATTGAAATGAAGTTTCCCAGCTTTTATTCCCTTCTTCCACTGCTTATTACCCCAATTATTATTTAAGATTTACTAGTATGTATCAGTGTGCAGTTATCAGCAATCTCCCCTGGGATGTTTGGGATGGGGGGTTAAGTGGGTGAAGAGAGAGGAACAGGGACGTTTGGCTTTGCTTCCCACAGGGTGGTCCACCTTCACAAAGTAGATTCACCATCCCACTTTCATTTAGAACAAGGCAAACATACAGTACCATTCAATCTGCACAAAGAATAGGAAAAAAAGTATAACAACAAAAAAAAGCAGACTGGATTACAAAGCACTATTACATCACAATGGTACTCAAATATGTGGTGATGTTTGATGCACATAAATATAGCAAGTGAGAGTCTATACAGCTGAGCAAATGACAGCCATTAACATGGAATTACTTGTTCGGAAATACCACATCAACGGGATGTTTAACTAATCAGAATCTAGGCAAATTACCTCTACATTTAACCATGCACCCAGGTGCTGAAGGCAAGCGCGAGACCATGTTTTGCCTTCACCAGCAGTAACTAGGGCAGTAAATCACAGTGTCCGTCACCTTCTTGTTTGTCTGATGTTGGAACCCCTTAGAGCTCTGCGAGAACCTCATCACCCTTCTTTCCCTTCATTTTCACCTTCCTTTCTAAACACATACACACCTCTGCAGTTTCACACGCTGCATAAATCAACAAATAATATCCTTTAACGTTAAACGCCCAATATATTAAATACAAAATGCTCTCAAAACCCATCTTTATATCATGGCCACATGTTAATCGCCTGAGGTGCACATATGAAACATTTCATGTCAAGCTTAATGAGACAAAAGATTCTCATCTGGTAAGACAAGTTGCTTTGAAATTTCATGGTATGCATTTTGCGGTTCAACGGGTTCCTTCCAAACTGTTTTTCACTGCTGCAGAGAACCATTAATCAGAGCACATCATGATTTTCTCTCATATTTTAACTAAAACACACTCAGATTACTTGCTCTCTGTCATTAGAGCACTGTGACAACAGAGCCATTTATATGGATCTTTTCCAAGTCATCTGCCAGCCATAACCACAATTTGACAGACAGACAAAAAATATTGCCTCCCATTCAGGATAGTGTGCATGAATTAACCTCATACACAACAAAAACAATAAACAAAACGGCATCCCGAAACGCGGCGGGTGAGAACGCCTCCTGTTACCACTCCAAATCCACAAGTACTCAAAATGACATCTCAAAGAAGCTACATCAGACAACTGTTGCTTAACATTCTCCAATTATCTAGCACAACCAGAAGAGAGCCCTGATAATCTGAAGTACACACTCAATGAAATATAAATACTCTAGGAGAGTCTGATTAAAAATAGTAGAGTGAAAAGTGGTGAAACCAAATTGAATTAACTAATCAGGTAGCTAAACCACAACAAATAAGAGAAGGTGCTCAAGTTATGGTTCCTAGTCAATTGCGGCAGGTGAAGTATACCATTTCTCTGTTTGAAAAAAACTAAAAAAAGTTGTATTATATGACATAGCTTAGCCCTAGATGTACAACAGCCTACTGCTTGACCATTTCAATACTGGGTGCACCAAAATTAAAAATTTGTCTGACACTAATAAACCGATAATTTGAAATGGATACTACTTATTCTATTTAATAAATCTAAAAATCCTAAAAATCTAAAAAACACTGTGCATGAGCAGTATAAAAATGGATATTCAATTTGAAATTTGATAAAAAGTCACATTTAATAGATATAGGTTTTTTAAAGATGAAATTTAAGTAAGGCTTAGATGACAGCACAGACCATATAAATGTAAAATTAGGCAAAATAAGCATGCACAGCTACATATCTAATATCAACCAACACTGATACAAAAAATCTCTAATAATATAAGCAGATAGCTGATATGGCACCGAACTACTAATTTTCAGAGATAACATAATAATTAGCCACAACAGTGACATAAAATGCATGTTATGGTTTTAGGCTAAATGTGTTTGCAACTTGATTCAGAAAACAATCATTCAATGATTCTCTGGGTTCATTTTTGCAGTAAATAATACTTGTTGGTGCTAGACAGGCCAATACAAACGTTCTACTTCTCCCACAATGATGTTGTTCTCTCTAACAAACTTATTTGTTGTGAGCTTGTTAGACTCCATACACACTGCTTGCACTAATTTATTCAATGATAGATGGGGGGGACAAATGTTAGTGTTATGCCCCCTCCCCCTCCTGCACCCCCTGCAGAGAGAAACTGTGTCATAATGCAGTAGCCCTTTTCTCATTCAAATCACTGCCATTGTCTCTGTAAGCAACCAGCTCTGCTATGTGCCACAGAACAACTGAGGCTCTATATGTTGCAGAAAATGAGTACACCAGGGCAGGGTGTAGTGAAGAAGCTTCAATGAATATCCATGCTGCCTTGCGCGAGATGAGGGAGGGAAACGTCTGCTCTCATTTCCATCTACCAAACACAATTCATATTCTTCACACAATATCCGTACACATACATAATGTGGGAGACTGCAAGGCCCCTTATACAATTAAGTCAAACAGTGCTCAAGGACAGATTAACAAATCTCCATATCATATCTCCATATGTACGAATGTGTTTGTTTTTGTCTTAGTTGTGTTTGAGCTCACCAAGAATTTCCAGACAACTCCATTGTTTGACAATAAATAAAATATCTTAATCTAAAACTTTAGAGTAGGCTATTTTAAAGTATATATAGAATTTTTCATAATGTTAGTGTACAATTTAATTGTTTTTAATTTAAAGTCTTAGATAAGTCGCTATGCTGCAGTGTGTCTGATTAGTTCTTACTAGCATGGTTTTATTTTAACATCTTAATGATACGGTTTATTTCCTTTAACTAAGTATTATTTTTGTTTCTAAATAGTTTTTCAGTATAATTCCTAAAATAAACTGTTAAGGATGTTTGTCATGCAGTTAAGGGTATTGATAATTAAAGAAATCATGTTAGCCTACAGACAATAGGCCAAACAGACAGCTAATTCACCTCAGATTTGCTGTCTACACTGTGAAAAAAGCATTATTAGTTTGCCTTATATTTCCATTTTCTTCTAGTAAATAGGTATATTATTTCAATCGTCCATTCCTAAACTTAGCATGACTCGCTATTTCGCCCATCATCTTTACCATTTACTAAAATTTGTCTTCATAAACTTCCTTACCAGTCATTTCATTAGTTTACCTGTGGATTTCTGTGATACACAAAGAGCAAATGTTACTCTCGTTTAAGTTTTAATCTTCTACATAACCTCTTTTCCGATGAAAAAGAAAGACATTTCCAAGCCCTTGACGAATCTGCACTATTCAGTTCAGCGGAAGGACAAACAACATCCTTGAGTGAGCAAACGCTTGAGAAGGGGGCGGAGTGATACGAAGCCTGGCGGTGGACTCTATTGATCCGAAGAGAAGTGGAGAAACTTTTTCAAAAGTTCCTGGAGGTGTTTCGAGACGCACGGCAGCCGAGTCCGAGCTGCAGAGGAAATACGGAATTGGACTATATCGAAAACGCTCAATTTTTATGAATTTCTCGCAAGTTAACTTTATGACGCTACTTCATCTTAATGTGATTCCTTGGAACTTTAATCACCGTGTCATTTTTTAAAGGATGTATTATTGCTAACATTTCAAAAAGGAGTAGGATCGAGTTTCCACAGAAATGGGGAATTACAGTCTTTGGATATTTCTGTCAATTTTATATCTTGTGCAAAACAGCGAAGGTAAGATGAAGGATTCTTTTGTCTCTTTTTTTTTTTTTTTTTTTTTGTCTGGATAACTGATTTATAGGACATGTGTGGACGTATAACCTGTTACATTAGAACCAATGAAAGAACATAAAACATCACGACCTGTCTTTGATTTATTAATGTTCTTTTATGAGGTTTAGAATCATGACATTTTGCGGCTTTGCCCATAGCTTTTTGAAGTCTGGTGCAGGATATGTCTTTGATAGTCTGTTCTCATAAACGTGTTTGTTTCAGTTCATCACTGGTTCAGGATCAGGATACATTTAAATGTGAAGCATTACGTTTTTGTAATAAACCGCTGCAATTTTAGTACGCGCCGAATAATGTTGTGAAGATCACTGCAGATGCACGAATTATTCAGTGATGATGGGATTTAAAGCATTCAAACCACACATGAGGACATATCCTCTTTGTTGGTGAGGAATGTTGAATTTTCTAATTATTTATAGTGGTGTAACTTTTACGAGATTAGTTCTTCTACTTAACATTAATAATTTTAGAGGGTGGATTACTTGAGTCAGTGTGCATTTTGTCCTTGTCTGAACCGTGAGAAAGTAACAAAGTAAATGTCCGCTTCGCTGCACTGGTAGTAAACGACCTATCAACTTGCATAGTAATTTAGATTGTCATCAGGGTTCTACTGTTAAATCACTGCAGTAGGCTAGATAATGTCTGATATATTTTACGCTTTTGATATGGCATTTTTCTATCCTCAAATATTATGACTGGAAACATAAATAATGAGTTTTGTGGGATTTCTCGTACACGAAGCGGCTGACCCTTTATTGTGCCGGTGTCTTTTACATGCAAAGAACAATCAGCAATTGAACTTTTCTTCTTCTTCTTCTTCTTCTTCGTCTTCTTCTTCGTCTTCTTCTTGGTTATGAGGTGGGGTTATGAGCGAAAATATTAAATTCCGAGATTTGTTTTGTCCACTTCTGTATAAAATTACGAAACATCGTTTTTTGGGATGAAATGCAGTTTTGACCCACAACGGATTGTGATTTGCCTTCTGACTGTAAGTTCAATCAGATAGGCTAGTCTATGCATTTAAAATACACAAATATGGAAAATACAAATCTATATTCTGAAACAAAAAAAGAATGAAATCTGATGCATGCGCTTGACTGCACTCAAAGACCAAAAGGACGTAATTAGCAGATCTTCATAGCCAACAGTTAGAGTTAAATCGATAAAGTCCTATTGCCTTGATGTATTATAATATTATCTGAAATCATACGACTTCTGTTGCTTCGTATTAGATAACAGTTCACGTGGTGAATTCTATTGTCATTCAAACAAAGCGGGAGTCTGAGCGAAAGAATCTGAATGTTATCTCGCGGCACACTCACAGATAAGAGGCAATGTATATTTACAAAAAAAGTAAACAAACTTAAAGATATGCGGGACTGTTTCTGTCTGAAATAAGCGGGATATGCGTGTTGTAAATATAAAAGAAATGTAATATGTAGCTACTATTTCAGGGTTGTTGAATATAAGGGTCTTTGCTTCTATCGTTTCAATATAAAGTGGTCTCTGCCTCATTGTGCCCTCTCTTTCCACAGGACTGCGCTGCGTGGATACACACAGGCCGTGCGAAAATGGAGGAATGTGTATCGATTCAAGATGCTTGTAAGCCCACAGTTGTTATTTTATTGCAAATACACTTTAATTCCATAGCCTACACTTTATCGAACTCAAAATTGTTTGATGAAATCACCTTTAATGAATAGTATTCACAGTAGTGTGGTCTCAACAGGTTAACTGGATGACTGTTGCTATTGCTGTTATCAGTTTCACATAGAGCACAGTGTGGAAAAAGGAACAGGAGTATAGCAAAAACAGAGCAATGTTTTAATGTCTTGTACGTATAGATGATTTACTCTGTTTAAAAAAAAGAAAAAAAAAGTGTCCTTTGAGTTTTAGTATAAGAATCTGAATCATGGACCAGATTATGTGACTCATGTTTCATTCAGGTTGGACCATATAATTTTGTGCTAACAATAAAGCCACACTACACCTGTCCACAATATATCAGTCACATAAAACATTTGATTGAACTTCTGATAGTGAGTCAATGTGAGCTGTTTTTGCTCATGCCAAGTAGTGTTCCAAATGCGTAGCGTCCCTTCACACAGTCTTTGTCTTCATTGTTTATGCTAATACAAAGTGATTGTTATCACATGAAAGCCTGGGGCTGTTGTTTTATGTTTCCCGCCTGATTTGGAAAACGGTGTCTGTGCACTCTTGCTTCCATTCATGGTGATTAGTTGTTGTTTTTTTTCCAGGAGGCACTAGTACGTGGGAACCACTCTCAGTGGTTGTATGTAATGGCAAAATCAATAGGGTGTTAAACTAAAAACAAAACATTTTATGTTTGGTACGTGTATCTCTACAGATCAATGGTTGTAAGAAGCAGGAAACCATTTTGTATTTTTTAATTTGAACATGAAACTTTGCATTCTCTTCTGCAGCCATGTTTATTACTTAATGGTATGTGACCACTCCTTCACCTTAACTTAAAACAAAAATGTCACAACCAAGTAAAACTCCCCCCACTGCACTAGTGTTCCCTCTAAGAAAACTGTTTTATACAACTTGTTAGTGTTAAGTTTTCTTTACTTTGGTTAATATCTGTAAGATGCTCCTGTTTTGTGCCTTTAAGGCATAATCTACCTACGTAAATCACCTCACCATTAACCAAAGAATCTCATACCCCCAGGCAAGTTGTTATTGCCTGCTGACTGGCCAGGTAACCTGGATGAAGCCTCATTGTACTTTAAACCTGAAATTTTAATGCAAATGCACACCAGAGGTGGTTGGTTGTGGAAACTGGGAGTTAAGTCCTAACTGATTGATAATTGTTGAGGTAAACTGAAGCTTTTAGTGGTAGGGCAAAGCAAAAAGTCATTGATTTGTTTTTTGAAACTTTGGGCGTATATATATAATTCTCACAAAAATCTGGAGTTAGATAAATATGGCAAGGTGGCACTCAAATGCCTTGTGTGTTAGTGTAACAGTCTTTAATCATTACCCAGCACACTTCAAGCCAAGTTATGAACACAGTGTGTTAGTAAATGTGTAATGGTGTTAAACAGTGCTTTGTTCTTTCCTGCTCTACTCACTCCAGAGATTTTTCTAGATTAGATATTTTGTTGAGAGCGTTATGACATTTTATGTTTTAAAGAGTTAAATGTTATTGTATGTGTGTGAAGAGCAGGTCACGTACAGTCTGTTGTGTTGGTGTCAGCAGGTGGTATTTTTCCTTTTTTTAAAAATAAGGAGGACAGTAAATGTCATTCCACACAACACGGTAATACAACCATCTGGAATGGCCAGCCACAAGAGAGTGGTCCAACCAGTCCTTGAGCTACGGGGACAGTAGTCCCACTCCAGCCCCCTCCCTAGAGATCCTGATGAAATCAGAGATCCAAAACAACAGAAAGGAACCTTTATTCCTCCAGATACCAACCTGTAACCCAGCACTGCTAGAGAGACCAAAGAGAGTAGAAGGAGGAGAACTAGAGAAGAAAGGGCATATGAGAGTGAGGGAACAACAAAGAAAAGAGTGGATAATGGCACTTTTAGCAAACAGAGGCAAAGGTTGAACTAGACATAGTAAGGAGTACTGGTTGGACCTCAGAATTTCACAAGAATGCCGCTGAGATTTTCAAGCTGTGTTGAAATCTGGTCTCTGAGAAAAACCTCGGCAACAAATCGTCCACCTGTTCCTCTCCATGACGTGTTTTCCTTCCTTACGATGAGAGCTAATGTGCCTGGAGGAAGTTGATTATCCTATTTAGTGTAGTATCCTTGTTGCAAGAGGGCTCTCTAGTGACTGTAATATTATGCGAATATGCCCCTTAGGACTGTAATTGTTACTAGCTCAGTTATAAGCCTGTTATGTTGACTGTTGTTCTACCAGGGTCTGGTTGAGGCATATATTGAGCCCTAGTTTTTCTTGGGCTCCTGTGTCATTTCATGGTCCCGTGCGCTGAGAGCTTCGGTGATTGATGCAATCCATGACAGATTACAGGAGTAATCCCTCTCTAACTCTCTCCACTGAGTGCTTCTTCACAATGGGCCACAGTCCAATGCTTCTTGGGCTACTTTC
>JAFVLL020028948.1:0-18282 GCA_021397915.2 Tor tambroides | reverse complement strand
AGCTTTTTCGATTGCTGCCCCCCGTCTTTGGAATCAACTGCCACTGGACATTCGCCTTGCACCTTCTATTACAACTTTTAAAATGAAGTTGAAAATATATCTTTATTCCCAGGCATTTTAATTTGATTTTATCTATGTGTATTGTTTTACTGTATCATCTGTCTTTCTTATTTTATGTTTATCTTTGACTTTGTTCAGCACTTTGGTCAGCTCTGCTGAGATAAATGTGCTATATAAATAAACTTTACTTACTTACTTACTTACTTATTTGATCTCAATTTCATAAGTAGAGAGGGGAACCGGCAGACATGGTGGGATGCCTCTGCAGGTCCCGATGCAAGGTGGGCCATATATGCAGATATGCATTATAGACATTATTAGCCTACATTCTGGATGTCAGATTTCTTGTACCTCAGGCAACGTCATTTGTGAGATATTTGGCAACTATAGAACTTATGTGTCCCTCTCCCAGAATTCAGATTTGATAGTTGTAATAATAGCTCTTTAGTGTGTTTTACATATTATGAGCGTTTTCCTGTCTTTTTACATTGAAGAAGTGATTACATTGAGAAGAGAGGGACAGAAAGCTGTACCACCAGCTCTTTGTCAGTGTTTTTCAACTGTTCGAAGATAACATTACAACTGCACTACATACATACACACACACACAATGTTATATACAAGGTTATATTTTAATTTTTATAAAGCTGCAAGCATGCAGACAACATGGTTTGTCTAAAATTTAAGTGTGGAATGTCAGAATAGTGAGTTTACCAAGATTTCAGCATAAATTTGTCAAAATTTGATCTGATCTTGAGCTTAAGTTACAGCAGCATGTGTTGCCCCACCCCATAATTCATCTCACACACTGAGACCCTCACAAAGGGGTTAGGGTTTGTTAAAATGGACAGTAAGCCACTGGTCGAGTCGAGTTCCCGCAATAAATACCTATTTTATGCAGTAGAATTAAAAAAAGAAAATATCTTGAGCTTGTGTTAAACACAGACCTTATTTCAGGCATATAACAAAAAACCTTTCTGGCCCAAAAAATGCAGCACTCTGTTACATGCATGCAGCATTGTTTTCATCCATCTCAAATTGAGCTCCAGGAACAATGTTAACTACTGGAATAATTATCTAATCTACTTTAATTGCAAGTTTCTTCTTTTGTGGCCCTGTGGGATTTAATAATAATAATAATAATAATAGTTATTACAAATGCACGCACCACAGAAAAAAAATCCTACTATTTTCTAAGTTTATTTATTTAGTTAGTTAGTTAGTTAGTTAGTTAGTAAGTTTTATTTTGTTTTGTTTGTTTGTACAAAAGTTAAAACTTAATTTCTTTAAACGTGTAAAGAGTTTATTTATTTATTTAATTGTTTATTTGTTTGTTTGTTTTGCATGGACTCTGTTTGTACGCGTCCTAGAACTTGCTCACTTATATTACCAACTGCAGCGGCTTACTAGAAAGCCGTTACACATTTATTTGTTCATTTGTCTGTCTGTCTGTTTGTTTGTTTGTTTGTTTGCTTGCTTGCTTGTTCGTTCGTTCATTCATTCATTATATACGATAGGGATTATGCGGAACCTTTGCATGTAGTCATTTGTACTTGAACGACGCAAGTATTGTAACACCAAACACCATTCTGCTGTAATGCTGTATGTTTCAGTAAGGATGACACTCATTTAGCTTTCAATGCTGAGCTTCACTGTTAGATTAGTAATTAGCACATATCTACATGGCGCCAGAGGGTGACTGATGGATAAAATATTTTGATTTGCTGTCTTGTGACTGATACCTGTAACTGGTTTGCGTTGTGGTGTTAGCTAGCGAGCAGGCTAACATAACTTGTCATGCAGCTATTATCTCTCAATTTCGTTTAGTTCGGTTCTATTATTTTTGTTCTCAATGTTTGTTCAATAAATGCACCAGGTGTCTTATACTCATTCAGTTAAATTCTCACGCAGTGCAACCCTTTAGTTGTCCACGCTTGTCCAAATCTGTAACGTTAATGTAAATGCTACATTGCACGTTTTTAGCTCGATTGAGATTATGTATACTTAAGAAAACGCATCAGGATGTACAAGCAGTGGTCTGTAGATGTAAATTCAGATGCGAAGCTGATGTGGAAACAGTCCGAATCCAGCCTGCAACCAAATGGAGAAAAAACAAGCCCCATAAGTGTTATACTAGTTAGCTCTGGCAGCAGAGGAAATAAACTGCTCTTCCGATACCCGTTTCAGAGGGTATCTGAAAACACTTCATCAGCAACATGTAAGCGTTCCTTTTCTTCTGTATGTAATTCAGTCATATTTTTTCACACATGCAACATACACGAAGAATTGTCCTATTTAAGGTATGTATTTTCTTTCTTCAAAGCAAAACAGCGGAGTCCATATGCGTTGAATACTTCGGGTGACTCTATAGAGGACCAGGATGGTGATTCAAGGTATTATGCAAAGACAGGAATAAAGGATTTATTATTCCTTTTGTAAGTTCCTTTAGAACAATGCATGTTGTTGATGTAAATGATACTAGAGTTGTGTTTTCTTTGCTTTCTGTTGTCGTCAGCAATTTTTCTGCATGCAGTAATCCCTGGTGACATGTTAAGACATCATCACTAACGTCACCATTAATTCATTATGTTCTTTGTGCCATATCTGTTTGTGTTGGATGATTTTAGATTGTTGTGTGGATATCACACAGGACCATTAGTGAGTGCTTAAAGGAACAGTTCAACCACAAATGTAAATGTACTCACCCCCAGGCCATCCAAGATGAGTTTGTTTCTTCATCAGACGTTTAGCATTGCATCACTTGCTCACCGGTGGATCCTCTGCAGTGAATGGGTTCCACCAGTGAATGAGAGTCCAGACAGTTGATAAAAACGTCACAATAATCCACACGATTCCAGTCCCTCCTCAATTAATGTCTTGTGAAGTGAAAAGCTGTGTGCTTGTAACAAGCAAATCCATCATTAAGGTGTTTTAACCTTAAACCGTTGCTTCCAAACTGTTGAGTCATAATATTTCATTCTCCAGTAAAAAAAAATCTTCTCTTTTGAATCAGGAGAGAAATATGCACAAATTGAGCACCATTTACAAGTGAAAACAGTCCGAAACAGATCTAAACATATGTTTTGGTGGATTTTGTTGTAGGACAACATGGGAATGGACCTTTCACTGGAAGAAGGTTTTAAATGGTTTAAAGTTAAAATTCCTTTATGATGGATTTCTGAAGTGAAAAACTGTGTGTTTGTAATAAACAAAACCTTCATTGATGGACTGGAGTTGTGTGAATTATTTGTGGATTATTGTGATGTTTTTATCAGCTATTTGGACACTCATTCTGACGGCACCCATTCACTGCAGAGGATCCATTACTGAGCAAGTGATGTAATGCTACTTTTTTGTTTTTAATCTTTTCTGATGAGGAAACAAATTCATCTATTTTGATGACCTGAGGGTGAGTGTATTGAAAATGTTAATTTTTCTGTGAACTACAATATGTGTATATGGCCTGATCCAGAAGATAACTTAAAAGATAAAATTACCATTTCAAATGCTTTTTAAATATTATTATTATTATTATTATTATAGGCTCATCTGCACAACGGCAAAAGTTTGTATATTATGTTAAAAGAAAGGACGGTCGCACTTTATATTAGGTGGCCTTAACTACTATGTACTTACATGAAAAAAATAAGTGCAGTGTACTTATTGTGTTCATATTGTATTGCAAAACACTTTTGCTGCTATTGAGGTGGGATACGGGTAAGGTTAGGGACAGGTTTGGTGGGATGGATAGGTTTAAGGGTGGGTTAAGGTGTAAGGGATGGGTCAACAGTGTAATTATAAATGTAATTACAGAAATTACAGATGTAATTGCATATAGGTATTTTAAAAATATAAGTACAGTGTAAAAACATGTATGTACACAATAAGTGCATTGTACCAAATGATTAATTTAAATGTAAGTACATAGTAGTTAAGGCCACCTTATATAAAGTGGGACCGAAAGGACAAATATCACAATTTGACATTGACACCACATTTAAAAATTTAAAAAGAATACAAATCGCTGTCCTGGTTGACCAGTTTTAAATCTTAAAATTTGGTTTGCTTTTCACACCCTTATGTCATGCATCCTGCCAACTTGTCTGCTGCATTTTTCCTTTTTGTTTGTCCGTTTTTTCTTTCTTTCTTTATGGCCCTATTCCCATTTCAGAGAACAAACTCCACTAACTGATGAACAGTTGGTAGCAGGGTAAGACTAAATCACCATTCTGAACCACCTCTCCTTTCTCCAGAGCACCCCATCTTTGTTCACCTTTTCTCCCTGATAATTTGTCTGGCATATATATGTATATATATATATATATATATATTGTTTAATTTATATATATGCATTCAGTGGCAAATGTATTCTGGGAAATTGTGAGTAATTGTGGTCAGAGTAACAGATTTGAAAATGTTGCAATGTTATAATTTTGTTAAATTCTTTGAAATATATTATTACAAAATAATGAATTGCCTGGATTAATTTTGCAATGAAGAAATGTCATTTAATCAAATACTGTACAGTTGATTGGCTTGCATCAATGCAACGTTCATAAACTCAACACATGTAAAAACCTGTTTTCCTTTCACTTCTTCACAAAATAATTTCACCACTGTAAGAGATTAAATGTTTAAATCAAACCACTGACTTTTGTACCATGGGCCTTGGGGTCTGATTCTCTCTAAAAAGCCTTGTCTGAATGGGTGAAATATATACAGGATAGATTCATCACTCTGCCAGATTGATCCAATCACCACACATGCTCAACTTTTAGAGGTTATTGATGTATTTAGAACAGGAAAAAAGTCCAGATCACCAAATCATTTGTCCAATCACCCATCCCTTGTGAATCCCCTAGAACTATGGGTTAGAGTGTGTAATTCTCAGTGCTGAGTAGATGAGAGCTTGAAAGCCAATCAGACCCTCCAATGTAATTAACTGATTTTAGTTTCACTTCTTCTGTGATTACTGTCCTTTATTTCTCTTTTTATTCCTTTCCCTTAAAAGGTTTTCTGATATTATTCTCGCCACCATCTTGGCCACCAAGTCTGATATGTGTGGCAAGAAGTTTGAACTAAAAATAGACAATGTGCGCTTCGTCGGACATCCAACCTTACTGCACCCTCCACATACTATTCAGGTGAGACACGCCAACTGTCTTTGTGAAAGATGTAAGGCAGTTAAAAGACAAATGACGGATATACATATGATACGATTCAAAACTTTGGGGTCTGTAAGATTTTGTAATGTTTTTGAAAAACTGCATTTATTTGATCAAAAATACAGTAATGTTGTGAAGAATGTTGTGATGTTGACATGTATTTTGAAGTTTTCAGCACCATTACTCCAGTCTTCAGTGTCACATGATCCTTCTTGATTTGCTGCTCAAGAAACATTTATTATTATTATTGATGTTGAAAACAGTTGTGCTGCTTAATATTTTTGTGGGAACCAAAATAGAAAGTTCTAAAGAAGAGGATTTATTTGAAAAAAAAAAAGAAAAAAAAAAAAGTTATAATTGTAACAACATTATAAATGTCTTTACTGGCACTTTTGCTCAATGTGGTACATCCTTGCTAAATAAAAGTATTATTTCTTGAAAAAAAGCAAATAAATAACAGTAAAATAATTTAAAATAAAAGACTTACTGACCACAAACTTTTGAATGTTATATTGCTGGTAGGTCATAGTCTGAGAGTGAAGGAAATAATTTTGAGCTGTGCAATTTGGTAACCATTTGTTATTTATATAAACATCTCCTGATGTCTTCAGGAGACTATGTGTGGTGTATACATGATGATATTGCCAGTGCACTGGTGACTACCATCAACACAGTCTAAGAGCACCACCTTCTGTTAGAGAGAAAATATGTTAGGAGTCCACTGCACCAAGAAATACTCCAGCAAATACTTTGCATTTGTTGAATGAAAATGTAACATGATTTACCAGCTAAGATTCATAATAAATAAAGTTAATGTACAAAAAAATTTGTATTGATTCAGATTATTAAAAGATCACTTTGTCAGTTATTCATGTAACCTGTACAATGAAGGTATAATCTACATAAACATAATTAATAGTCTACATTTATTTCTCAAACATAAGTAATACTGTGTAGTTTCTTATAAAGCGTTACTTTTTATGATCTGAACTGCAATACTCTTCATGCGACATTCAATTAATTTACTGTTATGATACAACATTAAAAGAAACAAAACAGTATTTATCATTGCTCTAAAATTATCATCAAGTGTCTCCTTCTTGAAATACATGCTTAATAGTAAATTGAGCTTAATCTAATTCCATTTATTAATGATGTTCCTTTGCCAGGTCTCCAAAACTGACCCCTCCCCCAAAAGAGAACTGCCCACCATGATCCTGTTCAGCGTTGTTTTTGCATTAAGGGTAAGAAAACAAATTGAAACTCTTAATGAACACAAATCTCTTAATATATGTGTGAAAAATAATATACTATCATGAATTCAAGTGAAAAATATTTTGCACATCACTGTTTGAGATACAGTGGCCAACAAAAATATTAAGATACACTTAAAAATGTGTGACTATCATGACATTAGATATAGAAAATATCAAAATAAACGCAATTTATTTTAAAGAAATAGCACAAGCACACATTTGCAGCAAAACAAAAGTTTGTTTATACGGTATAAAACTTAGGATTTTGTTCTCAGTTAAGGTGCAAAATGTATAGTTTCTGAAGACTTTCATCATTTGGTTTGATCATGGTTTGATATGTTACATATTGCAATAAAATGTATACTTATTAGTGTATAAATTGACTTCATTGTCAATTTAAAAGTTTATCAATTAATATACCATCACAAATTTAAGTTGAAATATTTTGCACATCACTATTTGAGATACAGTGGCCAACAAAAATGTTAAAATGCACTTAAAATGTGTGACTATCATAACATTAAATGTAATATATTTTAAAGAAAAAACACAATCGCATTTCCAGCAAAACATACACATTTGCTATGCAGTAAGTTATACAGTATAAAACTATAGTATTTTGTTCTAAATTAAAGTGCAAAATGTACAATGTCTGAAGACTTTCATCATTTGATTTGATCATGGTTTGATATTTGTTACATATTGCAATAAAATGTATACATTTTTAATGCATAAACTGCCAGTTTGAAAGTTTAGAAATTCATATGCTATCATGAATTCAAGTAAAAAATATTTTGCACATCACTATTTCAGATGCAGTGGCCAACAAAAATATTAAGATACACCTAAATTATGTGACTGTCATGACATTAAATATGTAAAATATCAAACCAAATGCATTATATTTTAAAGAAAGAGCACAAACACACATTTCTAGCAAAACAAGTTGTTTTTTTATGATGTAAGTTATACAGTATAAAATTATAGTATTTTGTTCTAAATTAAGATGTGCAGTGTCTGAAGACTTTCATTATTTGGTTTGATTATGGTGTGATATTTGTTATATATTGCAATAAAATACAATTTAAATTGTGACTAAATACTTTGTGGAGGCACTGTATAGTGAATCAGCTGTTTGTGAAGCTATCTGAGGTCAAGAGTTTAGTTTAGGCTTCTCAGTAAGGGTGCAGATTGTGATAAGACTCCAGTGTGCCGTCTATCAGACTGACTGACAGGGAGGCGGGACTCTTTTCTGCATAATCAGACTGCACACCATCAGACCCACCCATGTGCAACCATGACTTGGCACTTGGAGTCAAAGCTCCAGCATGCCTACTCCCTTTCTCGGTACTCTCCCTCTGTCACTGTGGCCACCATTAATCTGCAAATTTACTATATGTCCACACTTGAATCATGAAAATGTTTAATAAAATGTTAGGTTGTTAATGGGCTGTATTTTTGGTTGGGTTGTACTTTATGCCCCCTCTAAATTAAAATAAATAAATAAAAAATAAGGTAACACTTCACATAAACCTTTATGTATAATGCATTATAAAAGTAGTTTTAATGCATTAATTATTCCTTGTAATGCCCGTTATTGTGCATTGTACAATTTCATTAATAATTGTAACCACAGTTAATACGTTATAACACATTGTTACACTATGCATTTTAAATTCGGTTATAATGATTTACAACAACGCACATTATGAATAATTGTAATGCATTAAACCCTTTAATAACCCTTTATAATGCATTATACATAAAGGCATTATACATAAAGTGGTATTAATGGTAAAGTGTTACCGTTTTTTTTTTTTTTTTAATCTTTTTGTTTAATACAGAAATTGTTTATCATAGAAGCCATGAGTTATTGCATTTTTAATTTTGGAATAAATTAATAGATACGGGCAAAAAGTACCATCACATATGTGACACACTCATCAAATATTTACAAAATATCAGTGTTCTCATATGCATGTATGTCATGTATTTTTGGTGGACTGTTCAGTAACGTTTTACTCTGAAAGGCACATTTAACTGAATACTATATTATGTAAGTAGATTTTAATTGTATAATAAGATTATAATAGATCATACTCCTATTTGATTATATATATATACTTCAGATTATAATAGTTCTCTGATATGTTTAATAAAGATTTATTTCCTTAATTATGTAACACTGGTGCTTTGCACATGCACATTGGCTCCATATCTGAAAAGAAAAACATCTTTTGCTGTGTGAAAGGCATTGTGAAGTCAAACAAGAAAAGTTAGAAGCAATAAATAAATAAATGCCAGCAAAGTCAGCTTTTTGAGCTGTAACTATAACTTAATTCTAAATTATTGTCAGTGACAAAGAACTGTGTCCAGGAAAGGGAAAATCATTTCAAATGTACAGTACTTTAAAATACTGTATGAATATAAAAATACTGTACTATTAGTATTCATGTTAGTTTCATATGCTTTTGGAAAAAATGTTTATGTTCAGTATAAATTGAAATTGAATGACTCACAACTTGAATACATATGAGTGTTGAACCACATAAGATAGATAGATAGTCACCCCAAAAATATGAAAATGAATTTAAATACAAATGAAAAACATGGTCATTATAGAAGAGGTGTATAAGTCTTTATATGCATGAATTATTGCATTTTTAATGTTGTGTAATGAATTAATAGTTAAGAGCAGGTCACTGACCCACTCTTCAACTGAACAATAACCGTCTTTCATCTCGATTTTCTGCCTTCTACAGGCTAATGCAGACGCCTCGGTCATCAAC
The DNA here is from genome assembly GCA_021397915.2 of Tor tambroides. Taxonomy (NCBI): domain Eukaryota; kingdom Metazoa; phylum Chordata; class Actinopteri; order Cypriniformes; family Cyprinidae; genus Tor; species Tor tambroides. The sequence continues at coordinate 9,012 of JAFVLL020028948.1, read as the reverse complement.
TGTATGCATAACCTGTCTCGTCGCATTGCCATCGCCCTGCAGCACGAGGAGCGCAGGTGTCAGTACCTCACCAGGGAGGCCAAGCTCATGCTGGCAGTGCAGGATGAGGTCACCACCATGACCGAGAGTGAGACACCACTTACCCTAGAAATGTGCAGTGTTTGTCCTGCAAATACAGTTACTGAAGGTTTTACACGATTTTCACCTTGCTGTTTACCTGTTGTTATAGCGGACGGCAGCCCACAGTCGCCGTTTCGTCAGATCCTTCCCAAATGTAAATTAGCAAGAGACCTAAAAGAAGCCTATGACAGGTGAGTAGGTTTACGTTAAACGTCGTTTAAATACTTCCGTCAACTGTGGTTAGAGGCCTTAAAAACATGCTTATCAAGAAATTTCCCTTTGATTTTAGAAGTTAGTTATGATTAGGAGTAGGGAATAGGTTAGTTAGGGCAATAATTTATCAAAAGGAGTATGTGATGTTTTCCAAAAAAAATGACATATAGATAGTTTCTCTGATTTCCTCAGTAACAATGATTAGATGATATTTTACTGAGCGTGTTTTTGTCTTTGTACCTTGGCTGGTTTAGCGTTTCAAATTCTTCATAATCTGTGTGGGGGTCAGTTCACAGCAATGACAAAAATGAACTTTCTTTAGTCAATATTTGCCACAAAAATTGATTTCCATGAGGCATTTTTACTTTTTACCTAACCTTATTAGATGCATGCATCATCTTTTAGTGGTTTAGAATAATAAGACTGGAGGCTGAAGTTCACATTTTCACTGCAGTTACAATTGCGTAAATAATGCAATGAGAGGAATGTTTGAAAAAATACAGTTTTAATTATTGAAATATTACATGGTTGTTCAAAAAATTACATAATACTTTGAATATTAACTAAAACCACCAGTAGGTGTTAATGAGTGAGTGAGTCAGTGAGTAATTCATTAAAGTAACCAACTCAAACAGTTGATTCATTTCGGAATGAAGCAAGTAACTGTCTTTATGAATGGATTATTGAATCATTGATCCGTTCAGAAATGCTGATTAATCCAGGAACAAAACACCACAGTGTTTTCCGGAGATGCTCAACAATTCTGTAGCATCAGAACGGTTTTGGAAGTTGTGTTTTTGTTTGTTTTTTGCAAAGTGAGTGATATTCTTGATAATTATGATATTATCGTATATGATACATATTGCACACCCTTATGTCCTGTGTGGGATAAATCATGCTGCATGTTATGCTATAGGAATTACAGTTGTGTTTCAGGATTGTTATTGATCCTTCAACTTAAATCCTTAAGCATGAAACTCGAAATCAATAATTATTTTCATAAATATGTTGCAGACAGTTGATACAGACAAATTTTCTTTTAATATTCTGCACTAAAAGAACAGCTCTTGTCATTTTTGTCATGACACTGACTGTATTGTGTATTGATTTCAGCCTCTGCACAACTGGAGTGGTTCGGCTTCACATTAATAACTGGCTTGAGGTCAGTTTCTGCCTGCCACACAAAATCCACCATGTGGGAGGGAAACACATCCCACCAGAAGCTCTTGAGCACAGCCTAAAGGCCATTAGGTGAGTTACAGATAACATCCAGTTTATTTAAAGTACCCCTATTATGGGTTATGAAAGGTTCATATTTTGGTTTTGAGAGTCCCCAACAACAGGTTGACATGCATGCAAGGCCAAAAAAACACTTTGATTTTCTTATAATATGCATTTATTTTTACCTTATTTGCTCAACGACTCCCAAACGGTTCGTTCAACGGTTCATTTTTCAAAACCCCTCCTTTGATTGGTCGATTTCATTTAAAGCAGTGTTTGTGAGCTTTTAACGCTCCAAAAGAGGTACCTAGTGGCACAGAATGAATTTTCATTTTCATTCAGACCAACGTGAAAATCCAAGTTTTCCCAGGTCTTCGCGGGCAATATGCTAATGTTTGATTTTGACGTCAACATGAAACGGCTTGGGATTCGTTTTAAAAACGACTCGTTTCAATGATTCAGAGTCGACTCGTTCTTTTGAGAGACAATAACTTTATACACAGTGCACTTTCAGATTTAAAACTTTGCAGGATGTTTTCATTCACTTAGAGCTGTGTTACCCACTACATGAAAGGTAATTTTCAAAAATCCATAACAGGGGCACTTTAACAACATTGTCACATGCCCTCATCATGTTGCATTTAATTCACCATGTTGCTTCCACTTATTTCCAGGAAAATAAAAATTCCTCATTTGCTTTTTTAAAATGTAATTTTGTGAACTTTTGGCAGATAAGCAGTATTTTTAAATGATCTTTTTCTTTTGTTTCATGAAAGAAAAGGATGTTTAAAAATGCTTTTGCTGGTTCATCCAATGCTCTTCAGTTTGATCACACTGAATTATGGAATGCAGTATTCCTCATTTTTGGCAAAAATAATAGTAGGTTATCCAAGTATTCTTTGTACACAGAATGTACACTATTTACTTAAGCAAGCAAGTAATATGGTATTGTAACCAGTATGGTTATATGATACTCTGAACATAGCCTTAGTGTCTCCTGCTTTTCTACATTATCAAGTGCACTTTCTATTATGACCAGAGTGTAATTTGAACTGCATGTAGAGTTGTGATGGTGTGCCCCTTTCAGGCCATATCACGCACTGCTGCTCCTGGACAATGAGAAGGCCTTACTAGCTGAGCTCCCTCTGGACTGCTCTCCTGCTCTAGTGCGACTCATCAAGACCTGCTCAGCCGTGAAGAACCTGCAGCAGCTGGCTCAAGACGCTGACCTGGCTCTCCTACAGGTCAAAGACTAGATGCAGCTCTGCACTTTTATCATCCTTGTCCTCCCTTAATATTTGACACATGGAAATATCCCAGTGGTTTGACAAAGAGGAGCTGTAGATTTACTCTTAGCAAAAAACTGATGCTGAGCTGACATCCACAGGATTAGAGCATAAAATGAGAAGTTATACTGCAAGTCACAGCATTTGTTTTTGTTATAATTAGTCTTATACTGCCACCTAGTGGACAGACAACACAAAAAAACGTCTATTGTAATAACATTATGCCATAAACATTGATTCTCAACCTTTATGACTATGAGGCCCCATATTGTCCACAAGCATATTCGAAGGCCCAGCAGTCTTATTTTTATACGAATTAATGATTTGAATTTACTTTTTGTCATTCAAGGTTTACTGGATTACAATTAATACTATGGATTTTTAAGAATAATTTCTACCTGATAAAATATTTTAGAGCTTGGCATAACTAAAACAATGTAAAATCGTTATAAAAATGCACATGGAGTTTTACAAAAATATTAATTCACATGACTTGAAATCCAGCTCTACAAAATAACTATTAAAAATTAGGCTACCTCATATATTGAGGTTTTCTAAGAATGTGGGAATCTTGGTTCTTTAAAGAAAAATAAAACAATTCTTGAGAGGTTGAATTAAAATAAGAAATATCTTGATTTATTTTATTTATTGTTATTTTCAATCTCATTTTGTCTTGGGCTCCCTTGGAGGTTTGCTTAGGCCCTCTAGTGGTTGAAAACCACTGATGTAAAATGTTACATTGCTTCCCACAGGTCTTCCAGATAGCTGCACATTTGGTATACTGGGGTAAAGCCATCATTATCTATCCTCTCTGTGAGAACAACGTGTATATGCTCTCCCCTCATGCAAACATCTGTATGTGAGTATGTGCTTTCTAGAAAAACAATTAAAGCTCTAAATTGGTTTGTCTGTTGTACACACTGTAAAATCTCCTCATGATTTTCAACAAAAATCTGTTGCTTCAGGCATCTCAATGCAAACATTATTCATCATTTTGTGTCTCCTTCCCCCAGCTACTCTCCTCTGGCTGAGCAGTTTGCTCTCCAATTTCCAGGTCATGACCTGCCCTCCATGTTAGCAAAGTTTTCACTTCCTGTATCCCTGTCTGAGTTCAGGAATCCACTGGATGCCCCTGTGCATGAGGTAAGAGTCTAAGGTCACCTTTTCAACAACAGACAGGAAGTCATTCATTTCATATACAGTCGCATGCAGAATTTCCAGATCCAGTTTGAGCTTCAGGTGCTTTTAAATATTTGAGCTTTTGGGGCTACATCGTACATGACCAGCCAAACAGAAGTGATGCATTCTAATCAAAACTATGAGACCCTTTTCATAAATGTACCCTTTTCACAAACTGTGATGATGCTTTTTTTTTTATTTTAATTTTTAAAACAAATTTGGTGCATAACACTGTATATTGTATTATATTAACTTTGCATCGAATTACAAAAAACTAGTTAACACTGTTGTGAAGGTGTCTAATACAGTGGCTGTGGGAAGTGACCGTAAATTTTACATTGTTCTCTCCTGACTGCCATTATCAATCTATTTTTTCCTCTTTTTGAAAGTCGTGAAAACACTATTATGTAGTTCTTTTGCTGTTTGAATATATTTGATGTAGTGTCCTGTTCACCACTATAGAAATTTACTATGACTACTTCTGCTTCTGAGAAAGGAGCAATGTCAAAAGAGTCCATAAATACACTAAAAGTTTATTTAAACTTTACAGTGAGGGAAAAAATTATTTGATCCCCTGCTGATTTTGTACGTTTGCCCACTGATCAGTCTGTAATTTTAATGGTAGGTTTATTTGAACAGTGAGAGACAGAATAACAACAACAACAAAAAAACCCAGAAAAACGCATTTCAAAAAAGTTATAAATTGATTTGCATTTTAATGAGTGAAATAAGTATTTGACCCCTTCGCAAAACATGACTTAGTACTTAGTGGCAAAACCCTTGTTGGCAATCACAGAGGTCAGACGTTTCTTGCAGTTGGCCACCAGGTTTGCACACATCTCAGGAGGGATTTTGTCTCACTCCTCTCCAAGTCATTAAGGTTTCGAGGCTGACGTTTGGCAACTCGAACCTTCAGCTCCCTCCACAGAATTTCTATGGGATTAAGGTCTGGAGACTGGCTAGGCCACTTCTTCTTGAGCCACTCATTTGTTGCCTTGGCCATGTGTTTTGGGTCATTGTCATGCTGGAATACCCATCCACGACCCATTTTCAATGCCCTGGCCCTGACGGTACATGGCCCCGTCCATCGTCCCTTTGATGCGGTGCAGTTGTCCTGTCCCCTTAGCAGAAAAACACCCCAAAGCATAATGTTTCCACCTCCATGTTTGACGGTGGGGATGGTGTTCTTGGGGTCATAGGCAGCATTCCTCCTCAAACATGGCGAGTTGAGTTGATGCCAAAGAGCTCGATTTTGGTCTCATCTGACCACAACACTTTCACCCAGTTCTCCTCTGAATCATTCAGATGTTCATTGGCAAACTTCAGACGGGCCTGTACATGTGCTTTCTTGAGCAGGGGGACCTTGCGGGCGCTGCAGGATTTCAGTCCTTCACGGCGTAGTGTGTTACCAATTGTTTTCTTGGTGACTATGGTCCCAGCTGCCTTGAGATCATTGACAAGATCCTCCCGTGTAGTTCTGGGCTGATTCCTCACCGTTCTCATGATCATTGAAACTCCACGAGGTGAAATCTTGCATGGAGCTCCAGACCAAGGGAGATTGATAGTTATTTTGTGTTTCTTCCATTTGCGAATAATCGCACCAACTGTTGTCACCTTCTCACTAAGCTGCTTGGCGATGGTCTTGTAGCCCATTCCAGCCTTGTGAAGGTCTACAATCTTGTCCCTGACATCCTTGGACAGCTCTTTGGTCTTGGTGGAGAGTTTGGAATCTGATTGATTGATTGCTTCTGTGGACAGGTGTCTTTTATACAGGTAAAAAACTGAGATTAGGAGCACTCCCTTTAAGAGAGTGCTCCTAATCTCAACTCCTTACCTGTATAAAAGACACCTGGGAGCCAGAAATCTTGCTGATTGATAGGGAATCAAATACTTATTTCACTCATTAAAATGCAAATCAATTTATAACTTTTTTGAAATGCATTTTTCTGGATTTTTTTTGTTGTTATTCTGTCTCTCATTGTTAAAATAAACCTACCATTAAAATTATAGACTGATCATTTCTTTGTCAGTGGGCAAACGTACAAAATCAGCAGGGGATCAAATAATTTTTTTTCCCTCACTGTACATTTCTAACCATTCTAACCATTTTTTTATGAATAATTATGTCTGAAATAATTATTTGTGTTGATTAATCATGTTTTTGCCTTCAGACATATCGACAGTCATTTGTTTTGAGTGATTATATTCATACATTCATTATTTATTTTACTATGGTGAATATAATGGATGCTTTGCAACCAATTTGAAGTTCTGTGCAACTGCCACTAGGTGGAGAGATGCAAAAATTGTATGTGAATGTTGAAAGATAGTCAAAAGGTGCCATTTTATGAAAATAATCGTGTAAGATTTTAGAAAATATTTAGCTGAAAAGTAAGCCATTTATGCATTTGGATCTGATTTAGTCTCAGTAAGGGTCAGGATTTGTGTGATTGTCAGTTAGCCCTTATTTGTCGATGCTGTAACTACACCATCATATGTGTATCTGAGCAGGCCCAGCTCATTCAGATGGTGGTCTGGATGCTCCAGCACCGGCTGCTGTTTCAGCTTCATACGTATGTTTGTCTGCTGGTCCCGCCCACTGAGGAGGAGCCTGGTCTGCGGGAGGAGGAGCCACCCCTAGTCACACGCGTTATAGGCCGGAGTCTGAGCACCCCCAGCGCCCTGAGTTTCGGCTCTCCTAGTAAGTAATCCAGCCAGCTCCAACTCCACACACACAAACACAGACGAGTGAAAAGATACTCTTTTGACCAAACAGATTCCCAGTAGCTTCTCTCATTTTCCCTCTGCAGCAAGTAGCGATGACATGACCCTCACCAGTCCCAGTATGGATAACTCAAGTGCTGAGCTCCAGACTGGAGGAGACTCTCCTCTCAATAAAAGAATGACAGAAACTCTTCTGGCCAGCCTGACCGAACATGAGCGGCAGGCCATCCTCCGCGTCCCAGCAGCACAGAACCCAGAGGACCTGCGCTTGTTTGCCAGGTGACGGAGCATCTTTTATAGCTCATTTTTCCAATCTCAGACCTAATTTTGTACAGAACAGTAGGTATGCTTACATGCACTAATTTTCATAAATCGGAATGAATCCAGTCCAATTGTAGATAAAACTAAAATTTCTGTTTAGCTGAAGCCTAAATGTTGTATATTTGTTTTGTATGTACATTATATGTATTCTGAATATACAGTGGTGGCCAAAATTATTAGAGCACTAGTATTTTCACCTGCTAAAAATGGTTTTAAGTCAGTTATTTCTATCTTTTGCTGTAGTGTGTCAGTAGAAAATATCAGTTTACCTTTACAAACTTCATTTTGCCATTAATTGTAATCATTTTTGTTTGCACAAGGAGTCTGACAACAGCCAGTGCTCCACGCAGAGATCTGATCTCACCATCATCCAGTCTGTCTGGAATAACATGAAGAAACAGAACAAACTGAGACAGACTCAATCCAGAAGAACTGGCAGCGTCTCCAAGATGCTTCAAGAAACATACCTGCAAAGCTACATTACATTAAAAGTTTTAGGCACTAAAATGCTGTAAAATGAGGATGGTGTCAAAAATAATATCATAAATAGATTGTCTTTATCAATTATCTTCTATTAACCAAATTAAATCAACATTTGATGTGACCATCATTTGCGCTTGAAGCAGCTTTTGCCCTAGGTTCACTTGCACATAGTTTTTCAGGTAGCTTTGCAGGTAGGTCTCTTGAAGCATCTTGAAGACATTCCCACAGTTCTTCTGGATTTAGTCTGTCTCAGTTTGTTCTGTTTCTTCATGTCATTCCAGACAGACTGGATGATGATGAGATCAGATCTTTGTGTGGAGCACTGGCTGTTGTCAGACTCCTTGTGCACCAAGATTTTGGTGCATGTAAACTAGCCTTTTCTTGTCTTTCTTTAGGCTGCTGCATTATTTCAGAGGCCATCATCACTTGGAAGAGATCATGTACAATGAGAACATGCGTCGCTCGCAGCTGAAAACTTTATTTGATAAGTTTCGCAGTGTCTTAGTGATAACCAACCACGAGGACCCTATCATCTCTCTGTTCCAGTCTCCACCAGACTAAACAGATCATTCAGCTTGCTGTGAGTCTGATGACGGTGTGACATGTTTGCTTATCATCAGTGGCTCAAGTAACCTAATTCAGGGGTGGAATGCTTTCAACTGCAACAAAATAATGACCTGTTCAGTTTCATAAGAGGCTTATGAAGTGAGCCTCGCATAATCTACTGTATATAGATGTATTGAAGATTTTTATGTTGTCATGATTTTACCTCATATGCGGTTTATTTTAATAAATGATTCAGGGGTCGTGATGTCTGATTCGTCCTTGGGCAGGCATAAAATGGATCGCTCAAGTATCTCCTATTTGGAGATCCCTCCCTGATGTCATATATCATCTCCTCAAGCAAACAAGACCCAAACACATGCCATGATGGTAATTCCAGACTGTAAGACTGCGTCCCCTGAGAAAAGGGGGTTGTAATTGCCTTGAAGTGCAAATGGTTTTCCAAACATCTGTAAAATCAGTAAGCACCAGGAATAACAAGAATATGCAATATGTTTTGCTGTTACAAAACTCAAACTCAAAAGGTTAGTTGACTCAAAAATTACAATTCTCATTATGTACTCACTTTTAAGTCGTTCCACACCTGTGTGACTTTCTTACAGTAATTTTGCTGCTCTTTTTGTTCTCAATTAGGGCTGCAAAACATTTAGTCACGATTAATCGATTCAAAATGAAAGTTTATGTTTGTGTACTGTGTATTTTTATGTATATATAAATACACACAAATATATATATATATATACACACAAATATATATATATATATATATATATATATATATATATATAAATATTTGTATGTAAACACTTGTACAGTTGTGTTCAAAATAATAGCAGTCCAACATCACTGACCAGATCAATCACTGTTTTTGGTAGAAATTATATTTCTATATGGCAAATAT
>JAFVLL020028946.1:0-24834 GCA_021397915.2 Tor tambroides | reverse complement strand
ATTTGCCGTGTTATAAACCAATGGAATTGGGGGTGGGCGGAGCGACACGTGTCGCCCCGCCCCATCGTCCAGACTGCACTCTGGAGTACTTGAGTCTCTGAACCTCACCCTATATACACATTGCCTCCTCCTCTTAATTAGTACTCCTTCCAATCCGAATACACTTCACTTGGAAGGCAGTGATAGAAAAAATGAAAATAAACAAAGGGGCAGTACAGAAAATATCTGAAATGCCACAAAGTAAACAAATAAGCATATACCTTATCTCTTCCATCCCTAGCAAAGCCACTGATCTGAACAATGTCTTGAGGTTTGGTAACCGTAAGCAGAATAATTGACTCCTTTGAATTATTAGAAAAACTCCGCTCTGCATCGTGGCCTATCATGGCTTAAACTAATTAAAGGCCCATCATCAATTATCCCTTACTTCTTTCCACCTGAGAATAAAAAATAAAACTGTAGCCCACTTCTTACTTTATTTCAACTTATATGTCACAATTGTGACTTTGTGTCGTACTAAACAAGATTTAACACAAATACTTTTTTCAGTATTAGTCTGAGATGGAAACATCCTACTTTTCAACCCCTGCCCTTCAAACACATAATAGTATTTTCATTTTTTTTACAATCCAATCAATTCTAAATACATAAAATTAAGTCATGCCCCATTTTATTCTTTTTGATTACCTGTTTCACTTGAATTACATTATTAAAGTAAAATAGGTTCTCATTTGGTGGCCATATTTGTTCAGCTGGTGTAGTCGTACTAGTGCAGTTCCTGTCAGCTTGAAGGAGGAAAGACTGAAATCTCCAAAAATGTTGGCTAACAGCATTCACTGTCCGTAAGATTGATTGATATTGACTTTTTTTTTTTTTTGGAAGGAAACAAAGAATGAATACTTTCATTCAGCAAGGATGCATTAAATTGATCAAAAGTCACAGTACACACATTTTATAATGTTACAGAAGATTTCTATTTCAAATAAGTTTTTCTATTTCAAAAAAATATTAAGCAGCACAACTGTTTTCAACATTAATTCAGCATATTAAAATGATTTCTGAAGGATCATGTGACACTGAAGACACGGAGTAATGGCTGCTGAAAACAATTTTACAAAATATTTAAAAAGAAAAATTATTGTAATACTTTTTACAATGTTACTGTTTTTACTTTAGTGCATTTTTGATCAAATAAATGCAGCCTAGGTGAAGTATAAAATCTTACAGACCTCAAACTTTTGAACAGTAGTGTTTGTCAAATCACTAATAAAATCTCAAACATTTTGCATCTTTCCCTCAAATCACATACACAGGTGTAGAAAAAAAAAGATTCCTCTATCAAAAAGATGACTTGCTAGGTGCAATTCCCTTCGGCTGCCGTATTGAGTATGGCAGTTTCTCCCATTAATCAATTATTTATTTAGTTTACAAATAGTCCCTCTTCTTATACTGTCAACCAAAAAGATGTATCTACACTGTTCCAGTCCTGACTGCTCCGTCCCAGATGTGGCGCTACTAGCGTCAGGACTGATTCAACTGTTTCACCTGTGCGATGCGTCTACAAGGATTGCTTAACCTCGCTGATGGAATCTTTTGTACTCTAAAACACATCCTGGGTGTGGGACAAAAGTGTACAGAGAGTATCGTTGTTACTCAGATGCTTTCTTGAGGGGTCGAGACTTTTACATTTCATTCTCCTCCAGGGTAGAACGCAAGAGGTTTGTTGAGGACGTCAGGAAAAATGTGATGGGTTTTAGAGTCAAATGCATGTTCTGACACGTTTCACTCTAAAGAGCGCATTCTGTACCTTAGTGGTGACTTCTGAGACAACCACCACTATTACTTTTGCTCATAGTTAACCCTTTACCCTAGGGGTTAAACTTTGTTGATTAACCCATCCTGCACATTCATGCTACAGACATGACCACAAATTATGCCTTCTGTGCTACTACTTTTCTACATGATCAACATTTTTAGTGGACAAAAAAAAATGCAATTGTTAAAGGTACTGTATGAACTTTTGTGACTGTACTAAAGCATAAACACCATAATACATTTGCAGATATTTAGGAAACATTCTAAGTTCACATTCTTGTTTCTCTGAAAAACAATGCTAGAGCCAGTTATTCATTTATTCATTGTTAAATCATAGCATATTTACTGCATCAAAATTTGGTAATACTTTACTATAGGTTAGGGGTGGATAATTTTATCAGTTGTTTATTATTGATGCAAATACATATTACTGTTATTAATAACCATTGCTATATAGATGATAACTTTGTCTACTGCTATGAATGTTTCTAGAATGATTTTGTGAAAATGTAACTACTATATAATGAAATTGCATATTCTGTAACCTACTTGTTGTACAGATCTGTGAACTAGTGTTAAATGCTGCTGTTTTTGCTTTACCGAATGTGGTCTCCTGTCCGTGGGCTTTTTTGATTACTGTCAGTTTAAGTGCCGGCGATGCAGCGTTGCCAGATATTGCTATGAAAACAAATAAAAAGCAAAAATAAAAATAAATAAACCGTAATTATTACAAATCATTTGTAAATACAATAAGAAAGATATCGCTAACCCTAAACTGCCACTTCCTGCTTTATTAAATTTCTAAAGTGTCAAATAAGGTAGAAAAGACCAGTCGAAATAATATCTGGCAACATGCTGCACCCGTGCCCTCAGTCAAAGCTCTCTCAAGCCTCATTCATTTTCATTTTCATACCACGGATGCTAAACATTCTTGCAAACTGTCTAAACTGAATTATACATGCAGACACTCATATGAGGAGTTTTAAACAGCAAATTAGTCATTCAAAGAATAAAATTTTATGTTTGAACATGAAAAATTTACCGAGGTCCGGACCATGGCTACGGCCATGGGTGGTTGAAACAGCTCTTTCCAAAATTGTTCTTTTGGACTGCAGTACTCATTTCAACCATTGACTGTCAATATTACATACTGCGCCTTTAACAAACCATATTGTTATATTGTTATAAAACACCAGAGTGTCATATAGAGTTAGGCCATAAGAATCCACCTTGCAACCAACCAGAAAACCCTAGCAACCCCATAGCCATATAACAAACCCACTCAGAACACCTTAGTAACCACCTATCAACAACCTAGAACCACATAGCAACGCACTAAAAACCACTCAAAACACCCTAGCAATCACAGAGCAATTGTTTGGCAATTACAGAGCAATGCACCAAAAACATCTTTAAAAGGCAACTCCCTGGCAACCACCCAGAACACCCTAGTAAACACATAACACACTTAAAATTACTCAGGGGACCTTAGCAACAGCATAGCAACACACCAAAACCCTCTCAGAAAGCCTTGGTAACTACCTAGCAACTGCCTGTTAACTATTCAGTATACCCTAGCAACCACATAGCAATACACAAAAAATGACTGTAAACCTTAGCAACTCCATGGCAACCACTCAGAACACCCTAGCAGCATAGCAACTCCCTAGCAACCCCATAACACTCTTAAAATTACTCCGAAAACCTTAGCAACAGCATAACAACTCCATGGCAACAACTCAGAACACCCTAGTAAACACATAACACACTTAAAATTACTCAGAGGACCTTAGCAACAGCATAACAACTACTTGGCAACCAAAACACACTTAAAATTACTCAGAAAACCTTAGCAACAAAATAATAACTCCATGGCAACAACTCAGAACACCCTAGTAAACACATAACACACTTAATATTACTCAGAGGACCTTAGCAACAGCATAACGACTACTTAGCAACCAAAACACACTTAAAATTATTCATAAAACCTTAGCAACAACATAACAACCCCATGGCAACCACTCAGAACACCCTAGTAAACACATAACACACTTAAAATTACTCAGAGGACCTTAGCAACAGCATAACAGCTACTTGGCAACCAAAACACACTTAAAATTACTCAGAAAACCTTAGCAACAAAATAATAACTCCATGGCAACAACTCAGAACACCCTAGTAAACACATAACACACTTAATATTACTCAGAGGACCTTAGCAACAGCATAATGACTACTTAGCAACCAAAACACACTTAAAATTATTCATAAAACCTTAGCAACAACATAACAACCCCATGGCAACCACTCTGAACACCCCAGTAACCACATAACGCATTTAAAATTTCTCAGAGGACATTAGCAACAGCATAACAACTCCCTGGCAACAACTCACTACACCCTAGCAACCACAGCAGTGAGTTTTGCAAAGGCAAGCAACACTTATTTTTCAGAAAATGTGAGCATCGAACTGGCTTTTTATATTCTTTCTTAGTTCTGGTAGTCTGCTTGTGCTCTTAGGGAGGTGTTGTGTACTTTTGACCTGTCAAAATCACGGAGCAAATCTGCTGGAAGTTTAACGTCCCGCGACAGGTTTTGTTCTAGAGAAACGTCTCGGCTGCTCTTGTTCTAGTTTTGTGCTCTGCAAGCCCCTCTGTGGTTATAAGCACTGTTCTCCAGGCATTTCCCCAGAGACTGTCAGGATAAATTTAGGGGCGCCTTTGTGAGCCGAGCAAAAAAACATGCTGAGTACACACACACACACACACGCTCACTTTCTACCTCTAAATTTGGAGGACTGCAGTGCAGGGATATTAAAAAGCCTGAATCATTACAGCCTTCAGAGGCCTTGATAAATTACAGACACATCACAGGGCAGACGGGTCAACGGATGGGCAGTAATGAGAGGAATAACAAACTGACTTCAAACTCAATTTTACTTCATTAACAGCCCACTGAAACCACACACAGACTGAGCAGAGACTGCAGACGCTTTACACCTTGTTAAAGGAATAGTTATGGCATCATTTACTCTCCCTCTTGTCAATCTGAACCTGTAAGAGTTTGTAGAACACAAAAAAAGATGTTTTGAAGAATGTTCATGCTGCTCGTTTTCATTCAGCGCAAGCTTATCATTCAATATGGGGTTTGGGGTTGGCAAGATGTTTTTGAAAGAATTCTCTGCTGCTCAGAAAGGCTGCATTTATTTGATAAAAAAATATAGTAAAAACAGTAATATTGTGAAATATTATTACAATTTTAAATAACCGTTTTCTGTTTTAATATATTGTAAAATGTAATTTATTCCTGTGATGCAAAGCTGAATTTTCAGTATCATTACTCCAATCTTCAGTGTCTCATGATCCTTCAGAAATCATTCTAATATACTGATTTGCTCAATAAACATTTCTTATTATCAATGTTGAAAACATCTGTGCTAATTCATATTTTGTGATTATTATTTCATTATAATGTCATTACAGTCACTTTTAACCAATGTAATGTGTCCTTGCTGAATAAAAGTGTTAATTTCTGTTAAATAAAATCTTAATATGCTCCACAAAAGTATTACACGATTAGTCAATACAACTCTATGCACTAGATTTAAAAAAATAAGCTGTTAATACTATTCTACAGCAGTAGATCTCGAATATCTTTTCCACATGTGCATATTCAGGTGCAGCACACCAGATTTGACGTCAGTGCCAAATTTGCACTCACGTGTCTATGAACCAAACACAACATGCCAATTTTTAATATGCAGAAGGGTGAATGACATTTGAGAGCCATGTGAGCAAATGAGGACAGACTTTTAATTAATGCATGAACTGTTCCTTTAAGAAATGCCCTTTTGTAACCTTTTTAAAAAGCAGCTTTTATTTAAATCAATCTAAAATTTATGTTGTTTTGAGGTGGTGCCTTAAAATAAAAATTGTTAAATATAATAATGAAGTTATTAAAGGGATAGTACACCCAAAAATAAAATTTTTGTCATCATTTACTCACCATCAAGTTGTTCCAAACCTATATGAGTTTCTGCTGTTGAGCACAAAAGAAGATATTTTGTTAAAGGTAGCCACTGAATTCCCATTGAAAGTAGGGGTGTAAATCAGATGGTTCGTCACGATATGATACGATATCTATTCTCATACCCAGCGATACGATATTTGCCGATACCTCAAAAAATTCTGTTACGATAATGATTTGTTTCGATACAGGAGTATATCGATCGATATATCGATATTATGATATTATATACCTATTTTAAACAACCATCTACATTTTTATTAACTCACAAATGCAACCAAAATAAATAACATGAACATAAATCTAAAATTTTCACATCCTGTACCTCAATTGGGACATTCACAACAACAACAACAAAAAAAATAGGCCTACACTTTTTTTTTTAAATAATAAAGAATAATAAACAATTGGAAAAACAATTCTGGCTGCTACTATGGGCTCAGTGCCAAAAAAAACAACAACAACTTTTCTACAGATAACCAAATTACAAGCAATAACAGAAAATAGATACAACAGAACAAAGACACAAGTTCAATAAACAGTGCTTTTCAGGTTTTTCAGCTCAGTCTAAAAGAAATTTTCAGGTACGCTACAGAAATGTAGCCTCAAATGTAAAATAACTGCATAGTCTTCACTGTATAAATTAAATATAGATGAATCATTTTTGATGTTACAAAGGTTATTTAGTCAGGAGCAGTGAGCACTTGTATTAATTTTTCTTTGACAGCATTAGATTTATTAGTTTCACTTTAAGAACAAAAGCACGGATTTAATATACTGATACACATGCCTTTTCTTTCTCAACTGTTTACGTTAAGACATATGCCTAACCGACTGTGTTTACTAGGATATTCACCAAAACGCGCATTTTGATGCCATTTTATCTGTATTTATTCATCCATGCACAAAAAAGGGGAAGAGAGCTCAATTCAGTGTTTGCGTGGTGTAGACACAGCTCTCTGTGTCTGTGTGCTTCAGATGTGTGCGCAGAAAACATTTCAAACAGCGCTCGACTGCTCCAACTAACAATCCCGAGCGTCTTTTATGCTCACCTTGGCAGTCCTGATAGGTGAGTTTGAACAAGAACGCGTTGGCGGTAATGCATAGACGGACATTATGTGAAAATGTGGACAGTGCCAAAATAAAGGTGCCTATTTATATTACAGATATCGATATTTTACACGTGGCATCGATGCATCGTATCGTCAGACATCGTATCGATCCATATCCATGAATCGTTACACCCCTAAGAAAGTCAATGGCTACCGTCAACAGGTTTGGAACAAGTGGACAGAATTTTCATTTTTGGGTGAACTGTCCCTTTAAATGTTTCTACAGTAAGAATATGGGCAGCAAATGGACAGCTGTGCAAGCGATGAAAAACAAAGCACTGGCTGACACTTGAGCTGTTATATGTGTGTGTATAAATATAGAGATACCAATGCAATGAACAAACCTTTCACACGCTTCTCCCTCACACACGTGCTCGCGATCCTGGCCAGACACACTAACACCTCACCTAAATATACAGCAGCACGCAAAAGCACATGGTCAGTAGCGGCGCTTCTATGTTTAGATGGCTCTCCTGAGGGAACAGGGGAAGGACGTCCCCTCATAGCCCTCGTGATCCTAAACTTTAAACGCACTCGCACAGCTCCTGTGATTCATAATTCCTGATTCAGCCGCAGGGAAACCCTGACATTTGGCTGGACGCCAGCCATGTTAGAGCTGCCATTTGACCCGTGTCCTACTCATTCGACATAATACTTTTTGCACGTTCTGTAGCAGGACATATTGCGAAAGAGAAGTGTGCTTAATTGTACGTGTACTTGAAATCTCAAAAGCATATTTAAAAAAAAAACTGGGTGGTACTTTATTTTAAGGTGACTGTTACACACGTTACATGTACGTACTATTATAATAACAATAAACTGTGCATAATTACATGTAAGTAACCCTAAACCAAACTCTAATCCTAGCCTTAACCATAGTAAGTGAATGTAGTTAATTAATATCACTCAGTACTTAAATGTATAATTGCACTGTAACAAGTACACCTTAGAATAAAGTGTAACCAAAAACTGCACTTTTAGATTATATAATATTAACGAAATAAAAGGCCACTTAAGTGTACTTAAGGAGAGTCCACTTTTATGATTACGTTTCTTAACACACTTAAGTACACTTTTAAAAAGTGAATATTGTAATAAAGTACATATTAATTCATTAAGTTTTCATAATCTTTTGACATGCTTTAAAAGATGCACAGTTGTTTTGAAATGTTGACTAACATAATAAAGCACTTGATTTAATTAACTAGTTAAACTGACAGTAATCTTTAACCATATTTCAAAGACAATAGAATTATTTTAAAGTCTCCAAAACATTACTTCCATTACATTCAAAGTACATCATTTTAAAGTATACAAGTAACACTTGCATCATGGTACTCTCGATAATAGCGGAGAACGGTGATGCGGAAGAGAATAATTGTTGAATAAAGTCGTTATTTTTGCTTTCTTTGCGCACAAAACGTATTCTCGTAGCTTCATAAAATTACGGTTGAACCACCGATGTCACATGAACTATTATAACATTGTCCTTACTGCCTTTCTGTGCCTTGAACGTGTCAGTTGTGTTGCTGTCTATGGAGGCAGAAAGCTCTCGGATTTCATCAAAAACATCTTAATTTGTGTTCTGAAGATGAACGAAGGTTTGGAACGACATGAGGGTGAGTAATTAATGACACAATTTTCATTTTTGGGTGAACTATGTTAGTTGCATTAACTGATGTTAACATACAGTACAACGTTTGATTTTAAAAATGTATTAGCTAGAAATTAAGATAACTAAGATCAATAAATGCTGTAGAAGTATCATGTTAACCGATGTAGTTAACTAATATTAACAAATGAAACATTCTTGTAAAGTGCTACCAGTATATTATTTTTGTAAAAAGCGCACTTTTTATAAGTATGCTAAAGTGTACTTCTTTTTCACAAGTAAACCCAAGGACCGTGTGTACATTTTGAAGCGTGCAACGTCTTAAACACAGTCTAAATCACATTAAAAGATTATAATACTCACGTACACACTTGGTACTTTCTAACCTTGAGCTTAAGAATCTGAAAGATGTTAAATAACTGTGTAGCTGCTGAAAGGCCTGGAGTCATTATGAAATCAACGCACACATTGTAAATTCTTGAAAAAATAAAAAAGTGACCTTACCATGGTACCAGATGGTAAAACTAAGTAAAACCAAGGACCTGAATGATTGCCATATTCATATACTGTTAATTATGGAATATTGTTAATTATGTTTTTTTTAACACATGCAAAAAAAAAAAAAAAAAATGTTCAAAACGGTATTTTGATGATTTTGCAAACGACAGCTAAAATATCATCACAGTAACAAAAAATTACGGAGGTGTGGGATTCAACTGTCCTCAAAGTATGTGAGTAGGTAGTTGAGCAGACAAACACACACACACACACACACACACACAGAAAAGCCTGTGAGAGCATCTGGGTCTTATGTAAGTGTTGCAGCTCTGTTTATGTCGATCTCTCTCTTTCTCTCTGTTATCTTCAGCGCTAGCATGTGTTGCTATGGGCCTGCGCTGCCACCTGCTGGCCAAACGCAGTATGGTGTTTTTCTGCTATATTATATGCATCAGCGACGCAAACACTACCAAATGTAATGCCAAACTAAATATATTTGTTTAAAGTCAAACTAATTAATTTATAACGCTGAAGCGAATACAGGCCCCACAATACTGACGGTTTCGATAACTGAGGGTGTCAACAGAAAGTTATCAAACCGATTTCTGTAATTTTATCAACCAGGACTGATGTTTTTCATCAAAACAAATTAATACAACAAAAACTAACCAGAGCTGCCAATACTTCCAGGTGTTTGTACTGTTGATTTCCCTCCAAAATGACTGGAGGATGATGTCATAAAGAAACTGGCTTTTGTTTTTTTGTTAAAAAGATACAAGATATTGACAGGATAGAAGTAAAATGAAATACAATTTTTTTTTAAAAAAATCTAATCATTTTAAATGTCTATTTTTCAATGTTCTAAATGATGAATTTATAACATTTTATTTAACCACATTGAAAACATGAATTAAACAGTTTTAAATATTCTGAATCATTTGTGCATTTAATTTTTTCCTTTATGATTTTTTTTTTATTTTTTTTTTAGAATTAGTATCACTCCTTGTCCTCCATATGAACAGGATCTCATTGAATACTGAGAATATAGAAAAGTCTATTAAATAATTGCCAAAATAAACTATTAATATCATTATTACCAAAAATATATTGTTTGAAACATTATTTCCTTTATATTTATTTATTTAAATATATTTTAGAAAATCTGGATTATCTAGTTTAGAAACTAGAAAATTAACTAATTTTCAACTTAAAAATTGTGAGTTTAATATTTTCATTTAATTTGGGACATGAAATTAATGCAATGCATAACAAGAAAGACTACAGAAATGGTTTGAATCAATCATTAAAAAGACAAACCTGTTTGTGAATCAGACATCACTACATGAACATATGAACACATTAGAGAATAAAATCAGGACAGAAGGTGAATTCCCCATGAAATCGAGTTTAATAGAGTTTAAAAATAAGGCTATGATGCAGTTTTAGCAAACTTTTGACAAGAAAAACACAGTAATGACAAGCTGTGGCACACACAGCCAGTCCAGTAAGATTTAAGGGAAATAGCGACAACACACACACACACAAATGCAGTAATATTTCTCAATCGTCTCCACACACACTCACACAGATACACACAACCACCCAAAAAGGTGGCAATAAACAGTGTTGAACGAACAAACTGCAGAGTACTTTTAAAAAAACATGCATAGCTTAATACAATAAATGTGTATTTCCGAATGACCCACGGAGGTTATGCTGTCTAATACTGTCAACATTATTAGTCAGTTCCTTCAACACGAAAACATCACTTCTTAAAGGTGTCTGATGTAAAACAAAACAATATCGTCCTTGTTCACAAACATGTAAAAAGTTACATTCTGAACCGCAAAGTTCATTAAGAAAATAAATACTTGGGATGGCAACGACAATGATATAAAGATTCCCTTTACGTGTCAGAATTGAAAAGAAACAGAGACCCAAACCCGACCCATTTCCCCATTTACACATAAAAAGTCAAATAACATGTTGCATTTGTTTCAACAGACATCAAGTTACAATAAAAGTGTCGTACAGACCAGATAAAAAAGGAGCGCAAAACTCTGATTAGAATTAGAAAACTCGACACACTCGAACCCAAGCCTGGGACACACAATACAGACATTAATAACCGACATTAATTATCTGCTGAAGCAAACGAAACTAAATCTGACACAAGAAATACAAATCATTTATTATACAATCCCTGTCAATTTTTTTTATTCACAACATTATTTTGTCCGTTGCTGTCCATTCAAGAAAGTCACAGAACATCGAAAAGCCTTGGCAATGCAAAATATTGGACAACTAGGCTGTTTAGTATTTGTTATTTGTTCTACGTTTCATCCTTTGGTAAAAGGGCAGACCATCTCAACAGCTATAAACACTACCGCAAGTTGTTCTTTCCGCAAATTAGGTTCGTCTACTGTACGTTCGGTACTGTCTTTAAAGTGCCAGCAAGCTCTAGCGTGAGGGAAGCCCGAATTACTAGAGCTCCGGGGCTCCGTATAGGAATGATACAGGACACATGCAAGCGTCAAATACACGCGTACAGACGCGCACACCATGCCGTAAGGTGCTCACAAGATCTACGCCGTACAGATAGCAAAAATAGCTCTCTGAGTTTCTATATACATGAACTACACAATGCTACCACTGCCATAGTGCACAGAGAAACTTCTGATCAAAGAACAAAAAAAAACACAAAAATCATCTCAAGCAGCTAACATAAAGAAAAAACATTTCCCTAAAGTTACGTTGTAAACTGTTAAAGAAGTAGTAGTTCACCCAAAAATGAAAATTTGCTTACTCATCTTCAGGCCACCCAAGATGTAGATGAGTTTGTTTCTTCCATCAAATTTGGAGAAATTCAGCATTACATCACTTGCTCATGATTGGATCCTCTGCAGTGAATGGGTGCCGTCAGAATGAGAGTCCAAACAGCTGATAAATACATCACAATAATCTACAGCTGCATGTTTGTAAAAAATTAATCCATCATTTAAGACGTTTTAACTTAAAACTGTTGCTTCTGCTCAAAATATATGGATATTAGGACTTTTATTTTGACCAGAAGTGACGGTAATGTAATGGTGGATTTGTTTCTTACAAATAAACAGCTTTTTACCTCACTAGACATTAACTGATGTACTGGAGTCGTGTGAATTATTGTGATGTTTTTATCAGCTGTTTGGACTTTCATTCTGACGGCACCCATTCGCCGCAGAGGATCCATTGGTGAGCAAGTGATGTAATGCTAAACCTCCCAAAATCTGATAAGGAAACAAACTCATCTACATCTTGGATGGCCTGAGGGTGAGCACATTTTTAGCAAATCTTCATTTTTGAGTTTAAACTTTTAGCACAGGATTTTCATATAGTTGCAATATAGTTGTGGACGGTTTCAAGTCAATGTTTTGTTCCTTCATTTCAACACTGATCTGTTTTCTGTCAATGCCAGATTCATATAAAACAATAAAATTAAATAAGCATCTAGTCACAAATATTAGAACTCATTGTGATGTAGGTAATAAGAACAACACTATTAATAATAATAATATCTGTATTAAAAAGAAGAGTAGTACGTTGTAAAATAATAAGCCCATGTGGGTTGACCTAGAGTTCTCTGTTGAACCTGCAGCAGTGATTTATCAGTCACTCACTACCTACAGCAACCTGCCAGACTATAACATAACTGCGCTCAGGTTTGGCAGGAGCCGACTGCAGCTTCAAAGTGGGTTCGGCTGATTCATCGTCTTCATCTCGACCCAAACCAACGTCTTCATCACCTGAGAGAGAAAAAGAGAGCCGGTATTATCACCTCCTGTCAGTAGACCACTGATACAGCAACACATTTCTGCAGCTTTGTACAGTCTCAGAATTTTAAAAACTAGAGAACTAAACGAATAATGTTTTTAAAGGTGTGTCTGCAATATTATTGGTTAATATTATTTTTCCCCATCCATGCAACCTTAAACACATCAGCAGGAAAGTACATTTAAAGCTTTGATTAAAGATATTGACAACAAACATCTGAGCCATTAGAATAATCTGCATTCATATTGCACATGAATTGTGACCTATATTAAAAACAGAAATGGTGTTCATTTTAAAGTTTGTTGGTGATTGTTGGTTTTGAAGGGTCATAGCATACTCATTCATATGAAAACCCATTCAGCTTTAATTTAGTTTTTTAGCAATTATTTTCCACCACATTTTTCACCCTTAAACACTGAAAATGACCCATGTACATTTCTACTTTGGATTCAAATGTAAACCTACAGATGATTAAAAAAAAATCTAGTTTCATATGCAACGTAATTTAACTGCCCTACATTTCATTAATAGCCTCTTTTACATTCAGACATGTTCACAATATGATAAACCACCGTTCAAAAGCGTTCAAAACAAAGAAATTAATACTAGTGTTTAGCAAAGATGCATTAAATTGTTCAAAAGTGACAGTGAAGACATTTATAATGTTACAAAAGATTTCTATTTCAAATAAATACTGTTTTTAAGCTGTCTATTCATCAAATAATCCTGAAAAGAAAATTCATGCATTCAACAAAACATTAAGGAACATAACTGTTTTCAACAACAACAACAACAACAATAATAATAATAATAATAATAATAATAATAATAAACGTTTCTTGAGCAGTAAATCATCAATCTTATGATTTCTAAAAGATCATGTGAGACTGAAGACTGGAGTAATGATGCTGAAAAGTCAGCTTTGCATCACAGGAATAAATTACATTTTAAAATATATTCAAATAGAAAACAGTTATTTTATATTGTAATAATATTTCACAATATTAGTAATTTACTATCATTTTGAATATGAATGTGACGTGAGCCCTTTATAAATTGAACTGCAGAATGTGCACATTTACATGTTTACATTATGAAACATGCAGAAATCCCATCTGCTGCTCATGGACAGATGCTGGAGAGATTTCCTACTGAAGCTCTTACCGATCCTGAAGTCGATGTATCCCTCTCCTCCGCTCATGATGAGCATGCTCTTGCTGTCTGGGGCTGAAGAGTCTGAGTTCTCAGTCGTACCTTCAGCTCCTGGCACAATAACCTGACCTGAAGCACAACATTAACACATAAGCACAGATTTGTACTTCACCAGTCATTATATCAAACACCACTGCTTTAAAGGGGACCTATTGTGCAAAAATCACTTTTATAAGGTGTTTGAACACAGTTGTGTGGCTGCAGTGTGTGAAAACATCGAGCCTATAATGGTAAAAATCCAACACTCATTTATTTATAATCTAATAAAATCATAAACAGTCTCTCAGGACAAGCTGTTTCAGATTCTCCCTCTCTGCACGTCACTGAGGGGAACAAGTCCCGCCCATTAGTGACGCTGCCCTGTAAGCATTGACACAGCCCTGAGTGAGAAGCTGCGTCCGCCTCCGCCATTAACGTTACTGATCACTGTAGCTGCTGGAGATATACAATGTCAGCGACAAAGAGGCTTTTCAAGTGTTGTGTTTTGGGATGCACTAACGAACATAGGAGTCTCCATAATCTCCCCTCATCTGAGCAGCTGAGGACACTGTGGTTAAGCTTCATTGTCTAAGGAAATGTCCCTGAAAAAAATCGGTAAAGTCCCCAATATGTGTAGGGATCAATACCAACGCTTCGTGCGCGAACGTCAGCTCCAGACAAAGTAAGTTTCACGCGTTTGTTTTCTAAATTGCCTTTTTGAAAGAGCTTCTTGGCACTCTGTAAGGCTAATGATGCTAAAGCTACCATTGTCTCTGTGTGTTTTCACTGGTGCTGTCTTCATGAATGATCGTGAATAGGAATGTGGTAGTTAAAAGTTGCAGATGCAAGTAATGTGAGTCGATCGCTTGAGTTTGTTGAGCTCATAATCAGGAGTGGGTCTTATAAAGTTTGTGATAGCATGCCATGCACCATGAGACCAGCTATGTTGTTATTTTTATCGCGCCGTGCTCCCTGTCTATGCAATTCATAAACGCAAATTTATTATGCACAGTACAATCAGATGACTGACTTTGAAACGGAGTATGTTTTCTGTAAAGATAACAGGCTTGTACTAATAGTGTAATGTTTATTTGCCAAGGCTAGCACTGCTAATGCGGGAGCTCGAGCTCTTGAAGCTCCGCCCTCTTCTCCGGGAGCAACAGCTCACTCCCATTTAAAGCAACACACTCAAAATCAGAGCGTTTTGGCTCACACCCTCAAAATGGCAATTTTAGCAAGGTATAAAAAATGATCTGTCGGGTATTTTGAGCTAAAACTTCACATACACACTCTGGGGACATCAGAGACTTATTTTACATCTTGTAAAAAGGAGCATAATAGGTCCCCTTTAAAACAATATGCTAAACACATTCTGTGGGAGTCAGATTCTGAGTTTCTTTTTTTCTGATGTGTGTAACCAAACAGTTGCGGGTCCCCATTGGCTTCCATGGTATCAGGTTTGGAACAACATGAGGATGAGTAAATGATGACAATTTTTTTTTGTCTGTTAATGGTACCCTGCTCTTGATGACATAATGCAACTTACAAAATCATTCCCCAAACTGGATCAATTAAATCATGAGGCTTCCCATCAGTTTCTATAATTAGGGCCCTATGATTTCCACAATGCACAAACTGTGGACGGGATTGCAGAATCCAGTTTTTATAAAGAGATATGGTCTAGTGTCTGTGAATATTAAGCCGCAAAAATACCTTTTAAATATGAATCCTGTGTTTTGCGCGTCTTTGTGTGAAGGAACAGCGCAGACGTGCGGTTTCGTTTACTACACACATACTGAAGCGTGACGCTCGCAGTGTTTTCAGCCTCTGCCGACTCTATATGAGTACTTGAACACATGAACATAATCTCTGCTCTGATAGTCATTTTAAGAGCATGTTACAGTTTCTTTTGAGAAAAATATTGCCATATCCTATACAAACAGAAACAGGTCTTCGGCTAAACTTGAAGAAACCGTGACAGAAATATTATTTAATGTAATAATAGTACTACTAATTGCTATTAAAACATTATTTTTAAAAGGAATATTTACCAGACAAAATTATTTACCAGACTTTATTTAGCAGAAAAATGTTCTGGAAAAAATAAATAAATAATATAATTTTTTTTTTTTTTACATCAATTAATTAAATATTAATAATCAAAAGCACCTTTAATGTAGGGCTGGGCGATATATCTCATGCGATATGCATGCGCATCTCATCAGTAAAGCCGGTTCCTTGATTAGCGGTAAATCCCCATCACCTGTTTTCAAATGGAGCGGCATTTAATGCACGGAGCCGTAGATCACTGACAAGCTACGCAATATTGCGTTCATTATCGAAGGCGATTCATCTGCGATAGTGAAAGCGATATTGCGTAGCTTGTCAGTGAACTACGGCTCCGTGTACATTTGAAAACAGGTGATGGGGATTTACCGCCAATCAAGGAACCGGCTTTACTGACGAGATGCGCATGCATATCGCATGAGATATATCGCCCAGCCCTAATTTAATGAAACCATTAAAATAGAATCCAGAAAATTAATGGAAATCAGAATCTGGTAAAAAAATAAAACTGAATTTGAGAAAAATAAATAAATAAAACATTGCACAGGGCCTTAAAAATTTAATTTGTGTTAAACTTTTAATAATTTGCTGATTAATATTCTAAGTTTCATGATTTCAATTAATTTGACATGCTTTTTGATGAATAAAAATTTAATTTAACCATTAAAACAGAGTCTGGAAAATTTTAAAACGGAAAAAAAATGGAATCCAGAAAAATTTAAATGGAAAAAAACGGAATTTGGGGAAAAATAAAATAAATGTGTTTCTATGTCTTACCTGGAACTGTAGCGAAGAATTTAACAGCGTCTCTGTGGCCGTGGAAGCAGAGCTGAGCGTGTGCCATGGAGCAGTACGGTACGTACGAGCCCATCACCGCACCATCCACAGTGTCATCGCCATACACTCGCACCGCCCCACCTGGACGACAGGCGATCGCTCCTACAGTCTTATGAGCTGCTGGAGAAAGAAAAAGATGTTTAACTACAAGAGTCTAAAGCATTTAATAAAGCCCCAACAGCACAGATAGGGCCAGATTTACTAACAGCTTGCGCCAGCGCAAACCATCTTTTGGTGTTAAAACAGTACTGTCAGGATTTACTAAAGACAAGTGAAGAATTAGCGCTGAAAAAGGCGTGGACAGTTATTTTTGCACCTGATCTTATTGAATATGCATTTTTAGGAGCTTCCCTTTCAGACGCAAAGTTTATGGAAGGAGAGTATTAAAATGAATCACGCAACATGATTTACGTGTTTGCACTCGTCAAATTACTGGTATTCACGCCATTATTTAACACCCAAAAAAGCATGTCTTAAAGCAGGCGGTAATTTGCGCTGCTCTTGGTAGATTGTGCTGGTCATTATGGAAATGATCTGGCTGTGTCTGTGTTCTTTAATGTGTGCATTGTCAGTAAATCACACAGAATTTTCCCTCCCATCGGCGCTTTTATGGAATTGCGCTCTAAAGCTAATTTGCACTGTTTAGTAAATCTAGCCCTTAGTATCTTGCAGAGCAAATGTCTGTCAAATTCAATTATGAAATTACCAGGATACAGTCATTAATATTAAAGCAAATTTCAGCTAGATGCAGATTCACTGTTGATCAGCCCAGAAAGATGGAAAAACAGTCTAGAGAGTGGAAGATCTGAGAGGAACTAAGATTAAATACTGAACAAAGCTAAGCATGATGCAGCAAACAAGCAAAGCAAGACAGGTTTGTCTCAGAATTAGCCTGCTGTCAACAGTGTGTCTCCCACTCACCCCTCTGACCTAGATATCCACACTGACCTACAGCTACAGAGAGAGAAGACGAAAGAGAAGAATAAGGAAGACAGGAGGGGAAAATCAGAGAGAAGTGGCCAAAGATATGTCTAATGCTGCCTTTTACATCAAATACTGATGTACATGTGTTTGTGTGTGTAATATTGGCTTACAGTCTGATAAAGGGATGGAGATGATGACACCATTTCCTGTTCCCACCCACAGCCGGTTACAGGAAACCATTAGAGCTGTGATCCTCACAAAAGAGAAGCCCAGTTTTCCCGTTCCTGTTAAAGACAAAGATACTTTTTTATACAAAGGTTTGGGCTCAGTAACACGTTTTTTTGTTTTGTTTTTTAAAGAAATTAAGACTTTTATTTAATACATTTTTATTTGCTGTTCTTTTGAACTTTCTATTTAACATAGACTCCTGAATACAACGTCTCAAGGTTTCCATGAAAAATATTAAGCCGTTTTCAACATTGATAATAATAATAGCTGTTTCTTGAGCAGCAAATCAGTATATTAGAATGATTTCTGAAGGATCATGTGACACTGAAGACTGGAGTAATGATGCTGAAAATTCAGCTTTGATCACAGGAATAAATTACTTTTTAACAGATATTAAAATAGAGAACAGTTATGTTAAATTGTAATAATATTTCACACTACTGATGTTTTTTTTTAATCAAATAAATGCAGCCTTGGTGAGAAGAAGAGACTGCAAAAATATTTTTTTTAAAAAAACTTACTGACTAACCATCTAAATTGAGCAAATTCCCTTTCAGAGCTGTGCAATTATAGAGGATTTACTGTTAGGGTTCATTCAGGATAATTAATAATATATTTTATGAGGTGGTCTCCATGAGCCTACAAAAAATGGTCACAGTATTCTCACCCAACATTTTGCTGACGTAAGGTTCAATGTCCACGTCCTGGAGATGCTGGAAGGTGTGAGCGTGGAAGAGGCGGAGGGTTGAGTCAAGCCGGATGGACACCCAGATACCGTCACCCACCCAGGCTAGCTGACGCACCTGACTCTCCTTACGCGGGTGGGCGTCAAAAGACTTCTGTTTCACACAAAGAAAAATCACAACACACTGTAAAGAATCCTGCTTAAGCAAGTTCAGAAAATAGTATTTAACTAACACTGCATGCACATTTCTCAAAATGCAAGAACTAATAGAGTGAAGACTAAGACATAATTATGAACCTCTTTTTTCATTGCTCTGGGCTGAATCACATAGATCTTGTTCCTGTAGCCGCACCACACTTTATCATGAACGACGGTCATGCAGCGGATTGAGTGATGCGGCCGGCCGAGGTCCAAGAGGTGGTAGTTGGTTAAATCCCACTGGCTGTCTGTAAACGTAAAAGGAGAATGGTTTTAACAACTAAAAGTCAAAGTGAGATGAGTATCTGAATTATTAGTAAACTTACCAAGACCTCTGTGAAAGATGGCCAGTGTACCGTCAGCCAGAGCCACCAAAACACGGCCTTTCACGTGTCTGTGTACAGAAATATTATTAAACATTACTAGAACTCATGTTTGCTGCAGTGTTTTCTTTTGATTTCAACTGAATATTCAATGAAAGTGCTATTAAATAAAAATACAGCTAAAAAGCAAAATTCACAAGTCACTTTATCATAAAACATAACATACATACACTACCAGTCGAAAGTTCTTGAACAGTAAGATTTTTATCGTTTTTAAAGAGGTTTCCTCTGCTCACCAAGCCTGCATTTATTTGATCCAAAGTACAGCAAAAGCAGTAAAATTCTGAAATATTTTTACTATTTAAAATAACTTTCTATTTGAATATATTTTAAAATGTAATTTATTCCTATGATTTCAAAGCTGAATTTTTAGCATCATTAGTCACATGATTCCTCAGAAATCATTCTAATATTCTGATTTGCTGCTCAAAAAACATTTATTATTATGTTGTTGAAAACTTTTTTCAGGTTTCTTTGATGAATAGAAAGTTCAGAAGAATAGCATTTATCTGAAATAGAAATATTTTGTAACATTATAAATGTCTTTATCATCACTTTTGATCAATTTAAAGCATAACTGCTAAATAAACGTATTAATTTCTATAATGTCTAGAAAAATGTACTCAACTGTTTTAAATATTGATAATAATAATAATAAAAAAAAGTTTCTTGAACAGCAAATCAGCATATTAGAATGATTTCTGAAGGATCATGTGACACTGACGAGTAATGATGCTGAAAATTCAGCTTTGATCATAGGAATAAATAACATTTTAAAATATATTCAAATAGAAAACAGTTATTTTAAATAGTAAATTTTACAGTTTTTGCTGTACTTTGGATCGAATAAATGCAGGCTTGGTGACTACTTTAAAAAACATAAAAAATATTTTTGTTCAAAACCTCTTGACAGGTAGTGTACATAAAATCCCATAAATCATAATCAAATGAAAAAAAAAAAAAAAAAAACAGTATTCCAAAAAGTTACATTACATTTTTGAGTTCATAATATCACTTTCAACTTACACAATGTTCAAGATGGAATCCTTCAGCTTGACAGCATGAAGACATTTCCTCCATCGAGCAACAGATGAGTGCACGTATAAACTAAGTGAAAGACATTTGCAAATGAAAAATGTTAAACTCTCAGATTGTTTTTGCAACATAAAATATTAATGCTATGACAGAGTGTACATTAAACAGCTCTCTTCATTATTTTTCAAAGCTGTGCAGTCACTACTGTAGACCTTGGTCAAAGTACACTACATTTAATTTGGCACATGTTGATTGTTCAGTTGACTTTTTAATAATTTGGGTTCTGAAATAAAGACTAATTAATTTCCAAGCATCCAAAAATGCATGTTTAATCAACTGAATTTTTAAAACTAGCAATTTAATCATTTATAAATATTTTGACAATGATAGTGCCCTATGATATCTGTATTAATGTTTTTCCTAAATTCTGTTGTCTGCTGATTTTTTCCTAGACTCTTTGTTTTATGATTTAATAGAATTTTTAAAGACAGTGGAATAAATTAATCATAATTTCAGAAAACTTTTAAATCAGTCTTTTAAAACGTAATCAACTGAAAACAGAACAACTGCTTTACAACAGAATATTGGATTTTTTCAAATAAAGTGCAGAACATTTTAAATTACTTTATAAAATACAATGTTTTTCATAAATTTAAATACGAATGAGAAAATGTTTTGATTGGGTGATGTTCCGTAAATGGGTGATGTTTTAATTTATTGTTTTATTATTATTAAGTTGAGAAGTGAACTTCACTGTAAGTTCACTTCATTAGTTTCATCAAGTTTTGATGAAGCATTTATTTTGACAGTTTGCAGGGACGACCTTCCAGTTTCTGTGTGTATTTGACAATAGTCAAAATGAATTTCTGGTGAAGTTCAGAACAGATCTGGAGTTAAAGTTCATATAGAGTTCCTTCATAAAGTGAGACGACAGATGCTAAAAACGCCATGAGAATCATGCATGCTTGAGTATGTGTAGCAGACAAAACTGTGCCGCTCACACAGAGACACACAGAGCAGGAAGACTGTATATTTAAATAAATTCAGAAACACTAGTCTAATTTCAGTTTGATTAATTGTGCAGCTTTACTTTTGATTTAATTTGCCATTTCCACATAATGGAAAACAATGGCTGTTTTTTTATGTTTATGTGTGTGTGTGTGTGTGTGTGTGTGTGTATGTGTGTGTGTATGTGTATGTGTATGTGTATATATATATATATATATATATATATAAAACTCACCAGCCGTTCTGAGCCCCCATCCACATGGTGGGCAGCGCACTGCTCATCCGCTGAATCTCTTCTTTTGCCAGATTCGTCTCTCCACCTGCTGAGGCCGTATCGTCCCTGTCCTGATCGGACTCCCTGACAAGGAACCCAACCAAGAATGAGTTCCCATCCAAATCTGGATATAAATCAACAGTGATAAAGATACCTCTGGTTATCGTTGGCTGTTGAAGCCCCAGAAGACTCTGTTCCCAGTGGGTCTGTAAACACATGCTCTGTGTAGATTCCTGGCTGACTGGTGTCCTGTCCTGGGCTCTCCTGGTCTTCCTCAGTGGCCTCCATAGCTTCCTCCGCTGCAGGGAGCCCGTCTTCACTGGGAGCTCTGGAGAGATCTGCAACAGAGAGACTTTTACTTTTAACCCTATAAAGCCTACTGTATCATATTTGATAAGCAAATTTCTAGGGCGTTTAAGTTATCAACAAAACTTGAAAAACTTGCTGTACTCTGTCATCCTATTGATAGTTTATATTTTATTAGCAAAAGTCCTTTTAGTATCATTCTAAAAGCAGACATCTTCAGGTTGTCGTTTACATGTCTTTTTGCTGTGAAATGTTTTGCTGTGAAACATTAATTACCTTTATATTGTTTTTAGTAATATTTCAAGATGAACACAGAATGGACTGAAGCAACTTAGGCTAATATGATTATCCATACATCATGTAGTATCAAATATGATGCATCAGGCTTTTAAGGAATGTTTATTATTCTCTCAATCATCACTGCATTGAATTATATGTTTTGCCCTCCCAATAAAAACTGCAGAGCTTTGATAATAAGACTAAGCATTCAAATATTATTTTACTTAGACATATTATTGGAAGATAAATAGTGACAACTGATATTTATATGCATTTTATGTAAGCACTCTGTTATAAAAATCTCACTGATGTACAGTCAAACCAAAAATTATTCAGACACCAGATATAGTTTTTGATATATTTTTTTACTATTGAGTGCAGGACACTATAGTTCATTTATGTTTTGACACATACCTTTCTATCAAAGTTATCTGACATTATCAAGATGAATTTGTTCTGACACAGTTTAACTCTTGAGATCTTGTCATATTTTATTACCATTTTCTAAACTATAGTGAATAAACTGTGATAATGTGAGAAATGTTGAAGATGTCTGAATAAATTTTGGTTTGACTATATTACAGAATTTCATCTTACTTTTTGGCCATATAAAAAATATTTTTGCTCAGTTTGGGCCTCTGAATGTGAAACTTGAATTAGTTTTTTTTCCCTACTCAAGTAGATCCATATTCTCACTATATTATACTATTTGAGCCATAAAAGCCTGATGTTTTAAATATGATACTCAACAAAAACATATGCACTTTTTTTTTTTTTTTAGATTTTGTCTAAAGGTTCAGTAAACTTCCATTTAATTCAAATTACATTTTTCTGACTATTATTTCACCTATCAGAATTTAAACTTCCAACAGCTCATCCAAACAAAATTCAATGTGTCAATGTCCTTACTACCTTTCTGAGCCTTGAACGTGTCAGTTGCATTGCGGTCTATGGAGGGTCAGAAAGCTCTCGGATTTCATCAAAAATATCTTAATTTGTGTTATGAAGATGAATGAAGGTCTTACGGGTTTGGAACAATATGAGGGTGAGTAATTATGACAGAATGTTCATTTTTGGGTGAACTATCCCTTTAAGACAGTTCTTACCACTTCCTCTGGCAGGGCTCTGCTCTGCTGACTGTTCGTTGGCCCCTGTGCTGCCCGTCTGAGACCCTGTGCTGGACTCCTCAACGCTGCAGCCCACCGCTGACACATCACTCAACACACCCTCACTGCCCTGAGAGCTGCTGCTGGCCAGTAAAGCGTCTGGCCCCGCCTCCAGGTCCTGAGGAATCTCCTCCCCTGCAGGATAGTCTGTCTCCAAAACTCCTGGAAATCACAAGACAACAACATTACTGGGATCATTTATATTTAATGCCATCATAATTAGTTTCCTAAAAGTGAATTATATTGATGATGTGAATTATTTCTCCACTCCCATTTTCATTGACACCAAGACGCCCAAGCCCAACAGGTGACAACAAAGACAAGTGTACATTTACAGATGCTATTGGATTTGCCACACCAAACTTACCACTGCAAACATTCACTTACTTTACTGCCTTTCAAATATCTGCAGAATTGCAAGCAACAAAACATATGCGCTTACTTCAGAAATTCAGCTTGATCATTTCGATTTCAAGTGAAACAAAAATATTGTGTTCCAAGTGTCTCTGGTGTCTCAGTCTAAAGTGCTATCTAGTGTTATTTGTCACAGAATCATTAACATTGATCTACAATGAACATGTTCCAAATCAAATATTAATATTATCTAGTGATACTTCTCGAAATTTTGCAGGGGGTTTCAGTTCAACGTAGGGCTGCACATTGTGTGCCCTGATTACTTTCACATTTACACAATTTTCAACATTTTTCTTGGGACAAGGTTATAGTATTTCACCAGATATGAAACGAGAAGTGTTTATAAACCTATGGCCAACTAAACATTGAAACTTGTCTTATTTATTTATTTATTCTTACTTATATTTTTCCGTTTCCTGCCAAAATAAAAGCATGAGGGTTTAACACTGGGAAGTAAAGAAATAAAGACACAAATATTAGTATTGTAATTTTACCATTGTAGTGTAAACAAAATTAACATAATATTATTAAATATATTTATTTTTATTTTATTTTACAGTACAATTATTATTACAATAGTAGTAATATATTTGTCTTCATTAATTTGCCAAATATATTACAAAAATCTTAATTAGTCTTTTAGAGTTAAAATAATAACAATAATAATGTGATTGTTTTTTTTAATTGATAGGTTCCTAAAAAAAAAAAAAAGTGTAAATGTAATACAGACTGAGACACTATCACAATTAAAGGTGCCGTTGGAGATCTCGGAAAATGCTAACTTTAGCCTGATAGCACTGAAAGCGAACGTCCCACCCTCCCTGCAATCGCCGTCCAAAGCCACGCCCCCTGAACACACATACGCTCAAAGAGCAGAATACCAGAGACAACATTAAATTACTACAACAGGCTACATCAACGGTCCAGTTCAAAGCAAGCATATATGTTCCATACAAAGGG
>JAFVLL020028945.1:0-28060 GCA_021397915.2 Tor tambroides | reverse complement strand
ACTAAAATAAAAAAATACACATATTTATGTGGATTAAAAAAACAAATAATAATAATAATAATAATAATAATAATAAAAGTAAAAAAAAAAAATTGTATATAATATATAGATTTTTTTCAAGGCCAAACTATGCACTAGTGCTTAAAAAATGATTATGTTAAAGAATAAATGCATAAGGCCATATCCAAATGTCATGTTATGGCTCATTCTGCATCAAATCATTGGCTAACAATAACAACAACAATAATAAAAGTACATTTCTTTATCAAAATCTTTTATCTTTTAACTGTACACAATCTTTGTTTTGTCAGCTAAGATAAGACAATGCAGATATTCTTTAATTGATAGGAGTTGAGAACACAGTCTCTGTTAAGCCTTTCCAAGGAATGGTCCAACCAGATAAGAGTCAAACCTAAGAGACGCTCTGTGGAGTGAACCGGCAAATTCTCATAATTACCTAATCTAGCCCCGGCCACACAAAGATCACAATAGAGAGAGGTGTCACAGTCTTGCCAGAGTGTTATCCACTCTGACACATAATAGAAGAGTGACATTTCTCAAGTTCTCTCAAGTAATACAAAGTCTTTTTCCTCATATAAAATCTGACATTGCTTTTGAATAGGGAACAGAAATTACATTTATTTCAGAAAGTCAAATGGCAGGGTTTCAAATGACCACATCGTCAATCAGGACACACCAACAAAGCAACATAATCATAACAGAGAACTAGGTCCAAACAATCAGCCACAACCATTTCACCGGCCTTGCTCCAATACTGTTAACTTAAAATGCCATAAAACTGACCTGTATATACTGAAACAAAACATTTGTCCCCTCTGAAAGTGAAAAGCAAAACTAGATATTTATACTTACATACAGAGGAAATATAGACTTATGTGCTAATAATGCTATAAGAGAAAAACTGCAAACGAAACGAATAAAAACAAATCTTAACCAACACTGCAATATCATTTCCCAGCTGATCACAATCTTTGAGGGCTTCTCACATATCTTGAAGATCATATCACAATTGTTTTGTTTACTTGGTTA
This sequence comes from Tor tambroides, assembly GCA_021397915.2. Taxonomy (NCBI): domain Eukaryota; kingdom Metazoa; phylum Chordata; class Actinopteri; order Cypriniformes; family Cyprinidae; genus Tor; species Tor tambroides. The sequence continues at coordinate 27,010 of JAFVLL020028945.1, read as the reverse complement.
CTTCATAACAACTGTCATTAAAATCAATATCAAACACGAAGTATTGCTTAAATCAAGTACACAATCTCATGAAAGAGCAACAAAATTAAAAACATACAACTGCTTATCTAAAGCATGAATTGATGTTTAAGGTTATTATAAAAGTGTTACAATTTCAAGCACGTTATGTTTTGGAACTGTGTGTTTTGACCCGGATAAACGCATGCAGCGCCACGACACGCGCACTGCGGGTCTCTTTCAGTCACTGGAAACAATCACTCACGCGTTTGAAATCAACGTGATCCGATGATAAACCCCATGAAAGCACTCGATAGATCTGTCCCCCTGACAGCTGGTGGTAAATGGACGTGAATTTACAGCTGTTACGCTGCCAGTACAGCTTCGATAGGCCAGGAATCATCGCCGCACAATGACACACGACAGCGGATGAACGGTTCAAAACGAGCTCCGTCACAAATTTCATGGATCTCAGCACAATCAGTCCACGTTACCTTTTTCATTCGCGGTGCCTCGGCCACGGTGCCATCGCAGTTGACAAACGCCTCGCCGCCGTTCTGCTGCGGATCCGGCCGCTTCATCGCGGACGCCTGCGGCATCTTCACGGGGATCGGAGCGGTGGTCACCGGGCTCGGCTCCACCGCTGCTGCTGACGAACTCGACTTATTTTCACTCTTCTTCTCCTCAGCCTTGGGTGTCAGCGGAGATATGGCGGGGGAAGCGTCTTTACCGGCCACGTCTTTTAATTCGACCTCGGCCATTTTCGCTGCCACAGCCTGGACTGACATCGCTGCGAACCGCACTGTGCTTTTTTTTTTTTCCAACACAGAGAGAACCGACACACGAACGGATACGCACGGTGGGATGACGCGCAGCGCAAAGCACCATGGGACATGCAGTTCACGTTTACCAGAGCGCCTATGACGTATCATGTTGCATGGTTAATAATAGCAAACGGTAGTATTAATAATGTTAATATTTTTTCCCCATTTATTCAAACTTCTTAAATGTAGCAGACATCTTTCAACACCACGTTCTATTATTTTCGTATAATAAAAACTATTATTATACTTTTTATACCAAACACTGTCAACTATAACTTCACAAAAAGTATTGTGGTACTACAATGGTACAGCAATGGCAACAAATGGTAATAACATGGTACCGAATACTTACCATAGGTATTTACAAGGTACTTCAAGGAATAGCATGGCTCTACTATGCTTTTAAGTTTGACCACTGTGAAATATGAAAGACTTCTTTAAAAACATTTCTTCTATTCTCTCAGACCTTGTGCATAAACATAAATCAATTTCAAATTGGCATTCTAGGAAATTCTAGTTGTAGTTCTGGTGAAGCTGCTATAAAAGCTTTTATAAACTATAAAAATAACACATACGTATATTTTTACTGTTTATAACCATTTGTAGGTGTGCAGCACTACCATCCAGTGGTTAACACTGGGAGTAGAGTTCAAGACTATTGAGTAAAACAAAAATGCTAGGCATTTATTCATTTGAAAACCAAAGACAAAAGTGGAAGCTCATTCCATTTCAAGTTTCACTTCAGACACAATATAAAATACAAACAACATAAACATTTCTTGTCGAATATGTAATTTGGCATTCAAGATTGGGATCATCAGTCGTTCCAGCTCTTCTGTATATTGTCAAAATAACAGTGAGGAGAAATATGAAGAGCCCATCACTGAGAGCAAGTAAGAACATTACACAAAACATTTTTTAGAAAGTAAATATGATATAACTACATTGTTTTTCTTGTACGATGAATGAAATACAAAAATATGTATACAAAAACCAGTGGAACAAGATTCATTTTGACAACATTTCAAGTCATAAATATCTCAAGTGTTGAAATTTAAAACATTTTCATCAGTTAAAATGACTTTGTGTGCTTAGACTGTATTTGCATTAAAGTTGCAAGTAATGCGACAGTACAATGCACCTCAAAAACATGCAACATCACAAGAATGGACAGGTAAAAAACAGTCTTTATCACATCCCAAGGCTGGTGCACTGTTGTCCTTTGATAACATGACATCTCATTCCCCAAAGATCCAAAGTACATTCACTCCTGAAAGACCTAGATTCACTCTCCTGGTACAAAAAAGGGGGGGAAAGGTTTCATCCATTTTGTACTTCAGTGTAACACGTACTTTCAGGAACCAAAGAACAAACCAAAAATAGAAACAGCTTAAAACCAAGCAGATCACAGATAACATGATAGATCTACACTCACCCCAGCATGCCCGACTCCTTAGTTTTGATAATGTAGAGGAACATCAGGATGGTATGAAACAAGTTATTTCTGCCCTGTGGAAACACAATCAAGCATGAGTCACAGAAAATTACTTGACTGTAATTATGGTTGGAGAGTATGTTCTTACCTTAGGCAAGCTGTAGATGTGGCCCTGGTAGACGAGCTGATAATGAGGAGGGTTTGTGCTACTTTGATGAATGCAAAACAGTTTCTCATTGGACACGTCTGTTAGAAAATCACACATAAAATGACAGGGTCATAGATTAAACAGGCTGTATAAAAAAGGGTTATAATAGTTAGTTAAAACATTAAAAATAATATACACATTCAAGTAGCTGAACATTTTAAAATAATAATAAGAAGAAGAAGAAGAATGTCAAAAATGAGCAAAAAAAAAAAAAAAAAGTAAAACTAAAATATAAAATCTTTAAAAAAAAAAAAAAAAACTATAATAGTATCTCTAAGCTAAAATAACACTGCTATTGCAACACATTGTCTCTGCATACCTGGTTTATCTGGTGTCTGTATAAAATGCTGAGACGTAAAGGTTTTTCCGTCAGGATACTTAGGATGTGGAGGGAGCCGTGAGTCCAGGTATGTACACAGCACATGCATCAGGATCTGTGTTCGTCATAAAGTGTTCATGTAAGTGTAGTGCAAACATAAATGCAATGCATCAATGACATTTGTAACAATCCCCTCTAAAATGCAATGCATTGGTAATATGGCATGCAAATGCTGCAAACCGCAGAGTCTGTCGGAAGGTCTGTGTCCCATTTCCGGTTTTTGAGATCTCCTCCTCCATTCCAGCGGAAAGAGCTCATGCAGCCGCTGTGGGCTAGTTCTGCAAGAGCATTGATACAAATGAACACACAGTAGCATCCTCTCTGTTCATGATATACAGTAGGACCATGTTAAGTCTATATATTTATTATATTTAATCAAGATTGTGTATTCTGCTCACCTTTGATTCTCTCCATGAGATACTCCTGGTTTGGTGTGACGTCCAGATACTGTACGATAGCATTGAGGGTGGGGATTGCAGAAGCTTTGACCACAGCAGCTTGTTTGAGACTGCTGATACTGGCCTCTTCATGAAACAACGGCAACAGAAGTGAAACATAATGGAAACTTTTACATCTAAATACCTTTGGCAGAAAAGACAATTACCTCCAATTTGGGGCTCAGGGCAACCCATCCTCCTGAGCTGACTGTTGACCGAGTCTATCTCTCTGACCAGACGAACTAGAATGGTGTCATTGATCCACTGGTATAATAAAGAGAAAAAGATTTAGAAGATTTAGTCTTAAAAAGTCTTATAAATAAATAAATAAAAAAATTAATAATAATAGTAATAATGATAATTAAATAATATTATTTAATAATATTATTATTTTATTATATACTTAAAGCATAAACAATTAAATACTAAATAAACAAAAAATAATAATAATAATAATAATAATACCAAAAATAATAATAAAATAAAAAATAAACAATGTATAATAATAATAATTTAATTTAAAAATAATAACTTTATTATTAATTCAATAAATAAAAGACTAAATTAAGAAAGATTAAATAATTTAATACTAAAGGAAAAATACAATATTTATTACTACTAATAATAATAATAATAGTAATAATAATAATAATAGTATTTAAATATTTATTATTTAATTCTTTATTACTATTATTACTTAATAAAGAACAAAGAAAATATTTATTGTTCATATTAATCTTTTCTAAATAAATAAATAAATAAATACATAAATGGGACTCACATTTCTCAGTTTAGCAGTCCAGCTGTCGATACTATCCGTCACCACACGACTCGTCGTGATTCTTGCCCAGACCTGTAATACATTGGAAAATCTCTTTACTTTAAAATACTCTACAGAAAGAAAACTTAGGAATTAACACAAAGCAGTAACAAAGAGGATGTGAAATCTTGCTATTAATTTTATCCTCACCTCTTCAGCAGCTTGTTTAGAGCCCAGCTCTGTGTCGTCTTTATGGGCAGATGGTGCCTGTGAACGGCAGGCCGGCTGATACTGAAACTTCCTCAGGCTTTGTGTGTAATCTCCCACCGAACGACTGTAGTTCCAGAATGATGGACTGTGTCTTGGAGATGTTGACTCTGGACTTCCTATATAAAAAAAAGTTGCAGTGATGAAGTCGTAGGCACAGCCACAATTTGATTCAACTCTTTCATGTCCATGTATGACTCTTACCCAGTTGACTGTGGTGGCTTTTCTCCTCCTCTGTACGTAAAAACTTCTCCAAAGTCTTCAAATCATCAATGTAGTCTTCCTTACCTCCAGGTGAATTAAAGACTGATGGGGATGTGCGGTACCGAGCACGCAGACTGGTGCCCTCTGCCGATCCGAGGTTGCTTGGGTACGGAGAAGAACTTGGAGATGGACTATAGTTCAACACCTGCAGATGTAAAAAGCAGTGGGTGTGTGAACAGAATGAAATATAAAAAATTCTATTTCATTTCAGCATATCAAAGTACTCAACCTTGCCGAATGCCATGTAGGGTGAGAAGGACCCTCCTCCTGAAGAAGGGCTGCTCAGAGGTGGACTGAACCCAGACACACAGCTGGGGGAAAACTTTGGGCTGGTGCTTGAGGGTCGTGCCGGGCTAAAACTGAGTACATTCTGTCCCTGAAGGGGTGACGACTGGACTGAGACTGGAGCTTCCTTCTTTTCTTGTTTCTGAGGTGGAGAGGCTTGAATCCCTGTTAACAAAACAATGATAGTTTACGCCATTACCAAAGCAACAGACTAAACATTTTTAAAACAAACCTGATTAGTTCATTACACAGTCCTGCATCCCGGGGAAAAAAAAAAAAAAAAAGTTCTATAAAAAAAAAAGTTCTATAATTAAAAAGTGCTAACAATATTAGTCTAAAAATGCCTAATATTACTTCATATACACACACACACATATATATTTATTTATTTATTATGATACTCATTTTATATTATATATAATTATCTTTTAATTAGTTATTTTTTTAAATGATTGTTTCCTTTTTTAGCATTAAGGAGTGGAATAATATGTTCAAATACATATTTTAACATTACAGAACTTGGATGTAGTAAAACACCCACAGATGTAGCTCAAAACAATAGAGTTATGTTAATGTTTATGGTTGCTGAAAGTAAAAGTGCTACTAAATGTATCATATTTTGTGAGAAAGTGCAACATGCTCGAGGAAAGCAGCTACTAGTATTCTTGTAATCAGCACCCCAAAATTAGTAAGAAACAAGTACTGAATTTCATTCAGCAATTATGATACGGGGCAGTGTAAATGTATGCCAAAATTGTCTTTGCCTTGAGGAATACCATTGTGCATGATTGATTTTACCCAAAACACTTCATTCCATGCCAACTAACTCACCTGAGCCCTTGAGTCCAAGAAGTCGATGTTGTCCTGGACTGACAGTGATCGTGGACGGGGCCATAGTGTACTTGAAATACTTCCAGAAGTCAAAAAGAGCACTGAGACTGAACAGGGAAGCCAGGGCAAGCTCTGTCCAACAAAACCAGTCAGATGAAAAACAACATACTAGACCACTGACACACTTTGAGCTCTTATTATACACGTACCAATATACCAGATGGGCCAGTAGGTTATGTTGTAGTATCTGCTAAGAAGCTTCCCAGACCTAAAAGACGAGGTGACTTGGTTACCCGTGGTTCAGAAGACACTTAAATCACATTTGGGATTATTAGGGGCATGTCTGAACTCACATCTCAGTATAGATCATCCCAGCCAGAGACATATTCAGCACGGCCCATGCCAGGACAACCTGCCTTGCCTGTTCCTCCCTCCTCAGCTTTATGGTCTTGTCGATGAGGGAGGTCATGCCTTCTTTTGATGGTCTCATATCTGCACTTTATCCTCTACCAAACCACCTTTTTGTTTCATAATGAAACAAAAAGCATAAACAAACAATATCAACAACCACATAAAAGATTCCAAAGCATGTGAACGGCTCCAATAAGTCTGCAATGCTTTCGTGTCTAAAGAGAATAAAACTATACAATACTCAGTTGTCATTGTGACAGCATATTAGTATTATAATCCATGTTAGCCAGCTGTAATGTTCAGTTACACTATATGAGGCTTTCATGTAATGTGCACTCGAGACATACTCCATAGCAAACTCTACACTGAGACAGCTGGAGAACTCGCACGACAATTAATAAAATACGAAAGTAACTTATGAATTGGTTTTTACGGGTAAAATTCTTCTAAAGGCTACACAAATTCGTTTAAAACGTGGTTTGATACATACTTCTTCCTCTGTATCAGCCCTCCATGAACGCGGTAATGTATGAAGTGTGAAGACAGAAACACTAAAGAAAAACATCAACAGAGTGAATAGAGCAGCAAATAAATGACTGTCGAGTAACGTTTCAAAATAAAAGTCTTTCATGCGATCTTTTCAGGTACCATTACACAGGCACCACGTAGGTTAAACATGCTTAAAAAAAAAATATCAAGTACTATCGTTAATGGCTTACTCCGACATGTAGATGTGAATTTTTATTCATTTCGTGACTGATATGATCGAAAAACAATTTTCGAAAAAAGTGTATGTACACTCAAATTTGTGAGAAAGGTGCAACTGATTTTATTTATATGAATAAATCATGTTTAAAATAACATATATATATATATATATATGATAAAAATTATTACATAATGTTAAAGGCAAATCTGCCTTATATAATCATGTAGTATGCCACAAACTCCCTGCAACCCATCTTCTAAGCACCAGGGGTCAGCAAGAAACTGTTCAACCCAATATTCCCATATGAAAAAGCGTAAAGCTTCTTGCTTAAAAGCACAGCTGTCAAAAATGGAGACCGTTAGGTCTGATTGACATGCATCACCACAGAAGAGCGTCATTCAGTTCCTGAAGAAAAAAAAAAAAAAACTGAACACATTTATTTTTCAAATTGAGATTTATTGAATTGAATGTCTAGGTCCAAATGAGGTAAGTGTCCTAGGGCAAAAATAAAAATGATGGTATTTCTGAAATGCCACGTCTTTTGATATTTTTGGATGTGTAAGTGGAACAAAGGGTGGCTGCTTCTATGTAATTAAAATAAAATTTAAAACAATATTTTGTATCTAAACGATGCGTTGCCCCAGTCTTACATCTACCACCTGATAAGACAATACATTTACAGCTGTTTGGTGAGTGTGTATGTGACAAGCTAATAAAAGAACAAACCTGGAGGCTTAACCTGTAGGGTAACAAACTAGTTGAGGAGCTTCAACGCCAACTACTCTTCTATAAACTTCTGACTGAAGTACTGTGAGGTATTGTGACTGTGGGCAGGAACGTTATTTGAAAACAATATAGGCGTTTCATAACACAAAGTAATATAACAGCTAGAGAAAGAAGTCAGAAAACAGTTAAGTTAGATGACCTTAAACACAAATGAGGCAAGACTGTTCATGCAAATAACCGCCAAGGCACTTCATGCATGAAAATAATTGACAGTGTAAATGCAAACAGAAAACAGAAATGCAGCCACCATGAAAACATGTTCAATAATTCTGATATAGCAGCAACATGGAAACCGAAATTAAGGTATGCAATAGCTCTTTTTTCATTTTTCTTTTTCTTTTAGCAGCACTGGAACACAAGTTCAAACATTTACACAGAAATAAAGGAATGGGAAGAACACAAAATGAACCTAAGGATATAATAGCACACAAACTCACTCAAAACTTAAATGTGTGAAAATGGGTGAACTTTGTAAATGAAAATGAACATTGAAAAACACTCATAACATGGAGTTCATTTGCATAGATGTGTTGGAATGGCACGTTGTGTCAGCACAACAGGCAATATATCTGAAGTAAACATCTCAGACCAGTTACTTGGAGGTCCACTAATATAAGGAGAACTGACTTGAGAAATCAATTTTCAAAAGTGCAAGAACAAACTAATGAAGAAAGAGAAAAGAAAATGGCATAATGTTTCAAAATATCTTTTTTCCTATATATGAGAAAAGTTCAAGTAGATGACTGATATTCTGAGAAAAGAAAAGAAAATAGACTAATAAAAATAAAGTGATTTGATTAAATTTGATGATGTCCTATCTATGCTGACATGAATTCAACACAACTAAAGTAAAACGCAACCAATCTTGGCATGTCAAACCTCACCATTGGCAGTTGACTGTCAGATCAGTTTTTGGTCTAAATTTATTGGTCTAAATTTAAAATTATAACCCGCAAGCACACCTAATATGGGAAACCAGCCCCAAAACAAAAATAACTTAAGAAAAACAATGCAAAAAAAATAAAACCCCTTAGAAATTATTCGCCCTCCTCTTGTATACCACGGATAACCAGTGAGAGGTGATATCTGAAAGTGCATTTGTATCGTGACTTTGCTAAGAAGGATTTTCAGACTCCCAAATGATTAAATCCTTCCAGCGTAGCGAGTGTCCCTGACCCACAAGTGATGGTGTTTAAACAGATCAAATGAGCAAACAGCATCATGCTTATTCATTACAAACATTATAGAGCATTCCAGAAACCACCTGTCTAAAACTATTCATATTTTAATCACGTGCAAAATCTTTCAATCTGTATTCTTCGATTCACCTCTTTCCTTGCTTCCCTACCTCACCTTTACTCCACCTTCGCTACATGCTTAGTGTCCACCTGGAACTGTCCTGCACGCTCATGAAGCTGTGATGGTCACCATGCATGGATAGAAACTGTTTAACATATTCATATATGCTTGTTTCATGCAACAACATTCACTGTAAATAATCCCTATACTAAGAGTTACTTATACCTGAGAAGTAACTCATCAGATCATTGTATTAATATCTCTATGATCCCGCTGAAAGGACTGATGGCTGTTTCTATCCATTCTGCAGTATATCATTTTCGTGGGATCACCTGCATCCTATATTATATAAAAAATGGCCTCTGGGAATTACTAAGGAAATACATTTTGTAAGATAAAAAGCGTAATATTTTTTATAATAATAGGTATTATTAATTATTAAATAACCACTTAAATTATAATGATAATTATAATACAGTTGCATATGATAGCCAAGACAGATGTATGCTCTTTGTTAAGTAATATACAACATACTGCATTATTTAATCATGGTTTGAGGCCAATTCAATTCAAGTATGTAAAACGCCACCGCCTGCGGATATGAGATGGCAGCAGCAGCTGTTTTGCTCCGTTATAAAACATCAAGCTTGTGTTCTTGTGTTATGCGCATATGACCATCTAATGTGGCTTTGAAATTAAACTTAAATACAGTAATAGAATAATAATAACTGAATCTTTTGTAGGCTGAGGAGGTGGATATGAACAGGAACCGACATCATAAGTTGACATCACGGACATCTGTAGGGGTGCAGGACAGGTTCTGAGATTGCGTCCCTTTGTTGCTGGCTCTGCCCTCCTGTTGCTGCTGATGCTTTTGTTGACTTTCTTTCAGGCTGTTGGCCAGTAACTGCTCGATCTGCTCTTGACATGACTTCAGACAGTCCTAGAAGAAAGAGAGAAAAGAAGAAGAAACCAAGGTAAGCACTATGCGCATTAGTGTCAGCCTCAGATGGTCCTGCATACTGACTCTTAAAAATCAAAGTTCCAAAAAGGAGTTTTTGCAGCAATGCCATAGAAGAACCATTTTTGGTTCCCCAAAGAACCTTTGTTCTTATAAGAACCATTTCTTTCTTTCTTTCAGTTTCTTCCTGGAACCATTTCAATAAAAAACCTTGGAACATCCATGGAACATTTCAAAGTTCTTTACACTTAAAAATAAAAGGTTCTTTATCGGCATCTATGGTTCCATGAAGAACATTTAACATCCACGGAGCCTTCCCATTGCACAAACGATTCTTCATTGTGGAATAAGGTTCTTTAGATTATAAAAAAGTTCTTAACACAAAAGATGTACATAATTTTCCAAATACTACAATTATAATGTTGTGCAATTCCATGATTTCTGTAGTAACTAGACTTAAAAAATGGGTGTAGGATTTACATTAAACATTTTCCCCTCAGAAATTGCTGGTAAATTTCATAATTAATTACAAAGAAATTGCAAGCAACATTGAATTAAACATAGAATTTTGAAGTAGAAAGACTAAAATAGTACTTTCTTTTACTCCTATAATCTTTGTTGTTTTTACATCTTTAAAAAATCAGTTTACAGTTTCAGAGTGACTTGCCCCCAAACGCCACATAAAATGAAACAAACTATTGTTTGTCTCATGTTGGTCAGACAGATTTTTTTCCTGTCTAAATTCTTAGCCAGAATGAAGTTGTAAACTGTTTCAGATTTTATCGGCTACCTAGGACTATGTATACTCTTAAAAATAAATGTTTTTTATTGCCACTGATGGTTCCATGAAGAACCTTTAACATCCATGTAACCTTTCAAGGTTCTTTATAACAGAAAAAGGTTCTTTAGCTTTTTAAATGTTCTTCACATTAAGAAAAATTGTTCTTATAAGAACTGTTCACTGAAAGGTTCTTTGAGGAACCAAAAATGGTTCTTCTATGACGTCGCTGAAAACTTTTTGGAACCTTTATCTTTCAAACAACAAAACATTGATATCTGTGTCTGGCTCTTCCTGCAGAAATGTGGGAGCTCTGACGGAATGATCCCATATCAAACTCTCGTCTTTTTCTCAGGATAATTAAAACCTGTTCTTTCCCTAAACCGAATGAGACGGCCACAACAGGCCCTGTTGTCCTGACAACTACAGGCACAGGAAGGAATGGTTGCTAACGGCAGCATGTGGTGTTTTTTCCAGAACTTAAGATGGAGAAAAAAAAAAACTTAACACATTACATTGAGAAGAGAGAAAAGAACGTGTTAAAACTTATGTGTGTATGTGAAGAGTTTAAATGGGGCGTTCACTCTCTGGGTCCAATTCAAAAAAGTTTTACTGTGAGACTTTCAAAACAGCCTGAAGCCAAGATGTGTACGTTTGTGTAAGCGCCTGAGTGTGTGCGTGTGTGTGTAACATTGCGCTTTAATCCACAGATGTGGTTGAGAGGCCTGTGTCTCGCCAAAAGTATGCAGCTCTGAAAACACACCACCATTGCCGCAGTGAACACACACAAACACTCATTCATAAAAATGACACATTTCTCCATTTCCATACAGTCATGCATGAATGTCCTGCACACGCACATGTCTGCTACGTCCACCGTTTGACACAGGCAAAATGGACTTCAGGATTGAAAACTGAATGGAAAATTGACAATGCTAAACTATCATTTAATAAATGCTCTCAGTCTCTAGGGCTATAAATCCCAACTTCCTTTTTCAATAGGAAATACATACGTACAGAAAAGAAAAAAAATGGGTCAACAGGAAGTTGTTCTTTCATAAAATGTCACAGAATGAATGGATTATTGTACAACTAAGCAAATAAACTAGGGCTAATCCTATATAAACTATATCTTGAATGGTAATTTGCTATATAATTACTTTTTTTTTTACAGTACAAAGAAGCTGGACACTTACCACCTCAGTGTGGGTGATTTTAGCCAGCAGCTCCATCAGATTGTCCCCCCACAGATTTTGGTCGCTCTGGTCGGGCTGGAGGCCACATACTGCTGCCCCCACACATCCTGTGGCGATCATGGAGGGAGGGTACATGGTGAAGCTGTGATCTGAGGAAAAAACAAGCACACACACATCCCGAAACATCAATGACCTAGTCAGTACGTTCCCTAGAACATTACTCACCTGTGAGAAACTTCAAAACAACTTCCCAGGAAACAGTTGTGATAATGCAATCTGATTGAGGAGTCTTACTGCATCTTACATCTGTTTTGAATTCCACGCAAACCTGAACCTGAAGTTCACACGCTCTCCGGTTTCAGACCTGTTTTAACATCACCACCTCCCTTAAATTGTCCTGCAGCTGCGAATGAAAAGTGAGGAGAGCCTTCCTTCTCCTCCTACTGCCTCCCTTCATCTCTCAGAGGGCTCTGAGGTTTCCAGGAACTACTCCCCCTCTTCCTCGAGATCCTGAGAACAGGCCCTCGGTTTTCAGTCGGGGAGGAAAGCCTCTGCTATTCCGTGCTGGAAGTCGTTCGTTTCATCTGCTTTGTTGGTGTTAGCGTGCTGCTTATTTCAGGACGCAACAGTCATCCTTGAATAAACACCCTACACTCGACTGACTGCCACAGTACAGCAGCTGTGCAGTAAACCAACATTCCTGACTTGAGAAAATTGTTAAAGGCAATGACAAAAACACCAAAAACATTTGCAATAGCTCAAAAAAGCTCCTCCGTCTTGGCTCGTGTTCAGGCCTCAGCCTCTTGAACAGATGCAGGGCCGCAGAAACACGCCCAGTTAAATATACAAAACTTTTATATAGACACAAATAACAAGGCAGAGAGCATCATAACAAATTCACATCATACATCTTTAGCACAGTAATGGCCATGTTACAGCTTATGCAGACACATTTCTGACGGATGTAGTCAGCGCACTGTCACTCATCTCGGGTCCTACCTGTTGCACAGAGGGCGATGAAGGTTTGCGCGTGTTTGCGGATCAGCGTCAGTCTGTCTTCAGGGAAGGGCAGTTTGTGCAGAATGTGTTCGATAAAGTCAAGCGGGGTGATGGCAGCCAGGTTCCATTTCAATTTACTAAGAACCACCAACTCCCACTCCAACAGAGAGACAGACAGAATCAGAACAAGAGATAATGAATATGAGTAGCAGGACCACATATAAACTTAAAGTGACTAAGTTATCCACAATCCACCTTTTTAGTTCTGCATCCATACAGGATGCAGAAAGGTTTGGTTATTATCTCAGTTAAGGACAGGCCCAGATGACTTAAGTATGGTCTTTCATATTTTCAGTGCAGATTTTGTCTGGTGAAATTCATTTAATTAAAAATTCTTCACATGCAATCTGCTAGCAGTCACATCATTTACGACATAGCACGAGCTGATTGGCTGATTTTGCAACCAATGTGATTGCTTGTGCAACATTTAAATAGTCTGGTTCAATGTTGGCTGTAAGCTGATTCACCTAAAACCCTCCACCAGCTCCACCTGTCTAGATCTGCTATGGAATTTATACACGCTTGTTCATGCATATGGACTGGTTTAGGATTTACTTGAAAACTCAGAAATTGTTAGTAAATTTCACAATTATTTACAAAGAAATGACAAGTAACACAAGTATTGACAAGTATTTGCTTGTAAAATATAGTCCAATAATCTTCAATTTTTTTACAGTGAATATGCACTTTACTGTTAAAAGGGTCTGCAAAAATATTAGACAAACTATATAATGTAAAAACCATAGTATATGAATATTCAGTGCCACAGTATCATAATCTGATATCATCACTCCACTAGGGATATGCCGTATCAAATTTTCATGCTGCAATTAATTCCTAATGCTTTTATCACGGTATATGGTATTATCACGATATTGAAATTTAGTTGCAAAATTTGTTGTCATAATACAGTATAACAGGTTTGATCATTTTTTTCTTATAAACATTTAAATACAATAAAGCAATACACAAAAAATGTATAATGTTAAAAATTACACAGATTAAAGTGCAAAAGAATTATAAAGACCAACAGGTATCACTTTACAATAAGATCTCATTAGTTAACCTTAGTTAATGCAACAATGAGCAAAAGCTACATTTGTTAGGGAAGTTATTAATCTTTGATAAAAAAAAATACAACTCTTAGTTCATGTTAGCTTGGGTTCATTTAAAAAAAAAACAGTTGCAACTTGATTTTAATGTGTTATTAAACATTGGAATTACCTAAAATTAATGAATGTTTAGAAGAATTTTTCATTGGGAGTTTGTTAACTAATGAATTAACTAACGTTAATTAATGAAGCTCTAATGTAAAGTGTGACCGAACAATAAAGAATTAAAACACTTTCAAACAATATCTAGGGCATGTTGTAGTCCAGATTAAAATTAAAATAAATAGCCTATGGAATCTAAATATTAAAGTTTTTGGCGCTGTGATGAACACCACTGTGAATACAAAAATCTGAATGGCTATTTAAAGGAACACTCCACTTTTTTAAAAAATAGGCTCATTTTCCAACTCCCCTAGAGTTAAAAAGTTGAGTTTTGCCGTTTTTGAATCCATTCAGCCGATCTCTGGGTCTGGCGGTAGCACTTTTAGCTTAGCTTGGCATAGATCATTGAATCGGATTAGACCATTAGCATGTCACTCAAAAATGACCAAAGAGTTTCGATAATTTTCCTATTTAAAGCTTGACTCTTCTGTAGTTACATCGTGGCTGGAACAGACGGAAAACGAAAAGTTGTGATTTTCTATGACGATATGGCTAGGAACTATACTCTCATTCCGGCGTAATAATCAAGGAACTTTGCTGCTGTACCATGGGTGCAGCAGGCGCAATGATCATTTAACCAGTTGATGGGGAAAGTATTCTTAAAATGTATTCAAAATTCTGAATAATTTGTAATAAATAATTATTAGTATTTTGAAGTGCCCACGATAACAATACTGTGCATACTCATTGTCGTGATATATCGGATTACTGAATTGTTGTGCCCATTTTCGACCCCTGCCAAATTATTACCCCTCTTGTTGAAATCGCTATATGATTGCCTAATCCTAACCCCACCCCTAATCCTAACCCCTCCCCCACACCTAACCCTAAACCTACCAATACTAGGGGGGTAATAATCTGGCACAACACCGGCGCATGTCTACACTCCACTAGTATTTGTCAAGGAAAATGTATTTGATTTAATCACTCCTGACTGGAGTCTATTTTATTGCCCCCTAGTGTTTCAGCTGTGCAAAGTGTGTCAATCTTGTCTGGTAAAAGCCAATTAGATGCCACACGCACACCAGACTAAAATGTTTAAAAATGCAAAGACATGCATTGCCTTAAAACAGAAGTTGTGACATAAATAATCATGCTCTGCTGACACTGGCATTTAAAAAGTCTAGGTTGTGTTTGTCACTCAACATGTGTGATTCTTCAAAAGGGGGGAGAAATTAGTCAAGTTGCTCTTTAAATGCCAGTGTCAGCAGAGCATGATTATTTATGTCACAACTTCTGTTTTAAGGCAATGTGTCTTTGCATTTTAAACATTTTAGTCTGGTGTGGATGTGGCATCTAATTGGCTTTTACCAGACAAGATTGACACACTTTGCACAGCTGAAACACTAGGGGGCAATAAAATAGACTCCAGTCAGGAGTGATTAAATCAAATACATTTTCCTTGACAAATACTAGTGGAGTGTAGACATGTGCCGGTGTTGTGCCAGATTATTACCCCCCTAGTATTGGTAGGTTTAGGGTTAGGTGTGGGGGAGGGGTTAGGATTAGGGGTGGGGTTAGGATTAGGCAATCATATAGCGATTTCAACAAGAGGGGTAATAATTTGGCAGGGGTCGAAAATGGGCACAACAATTCATTAATCCGATATATCACGACAATGTGTATGCACAGTATTGTTATCGTGGGCACTTCAAAATACTAATAATTATTTATTACAAATTATTCAGAATTTTGAACCATTTTAAAATCTTTCCCCATCAAACTGGTTAAATGATCATTAATGCTGCCATGGTACAGCAGCAAAGTTCCTTGATTATTACGCCGGAATGAGAGTATAGTTCCTAGCCATATCGGCATAGAAAATCACAACTTTTCGTTTTCCGTCAGTCTTAGTACACGATGTAACTACAGAAGAGTCAAGCTTTAAATAGGAAAATTATCGAAACTCTTTGGTCATTTTTGAGTGACATGCTAATGGTCTAATCCGATTCAATGATCTATGCCAAGCTAAGCTAAAAGTGCTACCGCCAGACCCAGAGATCGGCTGAATGGATTCAAAAACGGCAAAACTCAACTTTTTAACTCTAGGGGAGTTGGAAAATGAGCCTATTTTTTAAAAAAGTGGAGTGTTCCTTTAAATAGCCATTCAGATTTTTGTATTCACAGTGGTGTTCATCACAGCGCCAAAAACTTTAATATTTAGATTCCATAGGCTATTTATTTTAATTTTAATCTGGACTACAACATGCCCTAGATATTGTTTGAAAGTGTTTTAATTCTTTATTGTTCGGTCACACTTTACATTAGAGCTTCATTAATTAACGTTAGTTAATTCATTAGTTAACAAACTCCCAATGAAAAATTCTTCTAAACATTCATTAATCTCAGGTAATTCCAATATTTAATAACATGTTGTTAAAATCAAGTTGCAACTGTTTTTTTTTTTTAAATGAACCCTGGGCTAACATGAACTAAGAGTTGTATTTTTTTTTATCAAAGATTAATAACTTCCCTAGCAAATGTAGCTTTTGCTCAATGTTGCATTAACTAAGTTTAACCTATCTTATTGTAAAGTGATACCTGTTAGTCTTTATAATTCTTTGCACTTTTAATCTGTGTAATTTTTAACATTATACATTTTTTGTGTATTGCTTTATTGTATTTAAATGTTTATAAGAAAAAAATGATCAAACCTGTTATACTGTATTATGACAACAAATTTTGCAACTAAATTTCAATATCGTGATAATACCATATACCGTGATAAGAAGCATTAGGAATTAATTGCAGCATGAAAATTTGATACGGCATATCCCTAGTGGAGTGATGATATCAGATTATACTGTGGCACTGAATATTCATATACTATGGTTTTTACATTATATAGTTTGTCTAATATTTTTGCAGACCCTTTTAACAGTAAAGTGCATATTCACTGTAAAAAAATTGAAGATTATTGGACTATATTTTACAAGCAAATACTTGTCAATACTTATTGTTACTTGTCATTTCTTTGTAAATAATTGTAGGGTACTAACAATTTCTGAGTTTTCAAGTAAATCCTAAACCAGTCCATATGCATGAACAAGCGTGTATAAATTCCATAGCAGATCTAGACAGGTGGAGCTGGTGGAGGGTTTTAGGTGAATCAGCTTACAGCCAACATTGAACCAGACTATTTAAATGTTGCTGAAACAATCACATTGGTTGCAAAATCAGCCAATCAGCTCGTGCTATGTCGTAAATGATGTGACTGCTAGCAGATTGCATGTGAAGAATTTTTAATTAAATGAATTTCACCAGACAAAATCTGCACTGAAAATATGAAAGACCATACTTAAGTCATCTGGGCCTGTCCTTAGCTGAGATAATAACCAAACCTTTCTGCATCCTGTATGGATGCAGAACCCAAAAGGTGGATTGTGGATAACTTAGTCACTTTAAGTTTATATGTGGTCCTGCTACTCATATTCATTATCTCTTGTTCTGATTCTGTCTGTCTCTCTGTTGGAGTGGGAGTTGGTGGTTCTTAGTAAATTGAAATGGAACCTGGCCGCCATCACCCCGCTTGACTTTATCGAACACATTCTGCCCTTCCCTGAAGACAGACTGACGCTGATCCGCAAACACGCGCAAACCTTCATCGCCCACTGTGCAACAGGTAGGACCCGAGATGAGTGACAGTGCGCTGACTACATCCGTTGAAATGTGTGCATAAGCTGTAACATAGCCATTACTGTGCTAAGTGTATGATGTAGATTTGTTATGATACTTTCTCTGCCTTGTTATTTGTGTCTATATAAAGTTTTGTATATTTAACTGGGCGTGTTTCTGCGGCCCTGCATCTGTTCAAGAGGCTGAGCTGAACACGAGCCAAGGCGGAGGAGGCTTTTTTGAGCTATTGCAAATGTTTTGGTGTTTTTGTCATTGCCTTTAACAATTTTCTCAAGTCAGGAATGTTGGTTTACTGCACAGCTGCTGTACTGTGGCAGTCAGTCGAGTGTAGGGTGTTTATTCAAGGATGACTGTTGCGTCCTGAAGCCGGCAGCACGCTAACACCAACAAGCAGATGAAACGAACGACTTCCAGCGGAATAGCAGGAGGCTTTCCTCCCGACTGGCGGGCCTGTTCTCAGGATCTCGAGGAAGAGGGGGAGTAGTTCTGGAAACCTCAGAGCCCTCTGAGAGATGAAGGGGGAGGCAGTAGGAGGAAGAGGAAGGCTCTCCTCACTTTTCATTCGCAGCTACGGGACAATTTAAGGAGGTGGTGATGTTAAAACAGGTCTGAAACCGGAGGCGTGTGTGGGTTCAGGTTTGCGTGGAACAAAACAGATGTAAGATGCAGTAAGACTCCTCAATCAGGTCATTATCACAACTGTTTTCCTGGGAAGTTGTTTTGAAGTTTCTCACAGGTGAGTAATGTTCTAGGAACGTACTGACTAGGTCATTGATGTTTCGGGATGTGTGTGTGCTTGTTTTTTCCTCAGATCACAGCTTCACCATGTACCCTCCTCCATGATCGCCACAGGATGTGTGGGGGCAGCAGTATGTGGCCTCCAGCCCGACCAGAGCGACCAAAATCTGTGGGGGGACAATCTGATGGAGCTGCTGGCTAAAATCACCCACACTGAGGTGGTAAGTGTCCAGCTTCTTTGTAAAAAAAAGTAATTATATAGCAAATTACCATTCAAGATAGTTTATATAGGATTAGCCCTAGTTTATTTGCTTAGTTGTACAATAATCCATTCATTCTGTGACATTTTATGAAGAACAACTTCCTGTTGACCCATTTTTTCTTTTCTGTATGTATGTATTTCCTATTGAAAAAGGAAGTTGGGATTTATAGCCCTAGAGACTGAGAGCATTTATTAAATGATAGTTTAGCATTGTCAATTTTCCATTCAGTTTTCAATCCTGAAGTCCATTTTGCCTGTGTCAAACGGTGGACGTAGCAGACATGTGCGTGTGCAGGACATTCATGCATGACTGTATGGAAATGGAGAAATGTGTCATTTTTATGAATGAGTGTTTGTGTGTGTTCACTGCGGCAATGGTGGTGTGTTTTCAGAGCTGCATACTTTTGGCGAGACACAGGCCTCTCAACCACATCTGTGGATTAAAGCGCAATGTTACACACACACGCACACACTCAGAGCGCTTACACAAACGTACACATCTTGGCTTCAGGCTGTTTTGAAAGTCTCACAGTAAAACTTTTTGAATTGGACCCAGAGGAAGGAACGCCCCATTTAAACTCTTCACATACACACATAAGTTTTAACACGTTCTTTCTCTCTTCTCAATGTAATGTGTTAAGTTTTTTTCTCCATCTTAAGTTCTGGAAAAAACACCACATGCTGCCGTTAGCAACCATTCCTTCTGTGCCTGTAGTTGTCAGGACAACAGGGCCTGTTGTGGCCGTCTCATTCGGTTTAGGGGAAAGAACAGGTTTTTAATTATCTGAGAAAAGACGAGTTTGATATGGGATCATTCTCAGAGCTCCCACATTTCTGCAGGAAGAACAGACACGAATATCAATGTTTTGTTTTGAAGATAAAAAGGTTCCAAAAAGTTTTCAGCGAGCGTCATAGAACCATTTTGGTTCCTCAAAGAACCTTTCAGTGAACAGTTCTTATAAGAACAATTTTTCTTAATGTGAAGAACATTTAAAAAGCTAAGGAGCCTTTTTCTGTATAAAGAACCTTGAAGGTTACATGGATGTTAAAGGTTCTTCATGGAACCATCAGTGGCAATAAAAAACATTTATTTTTAAGAGTATACATAGGTAGCCGATAAAATCTGAAGCAGTTTACAACTTCTGGCTAAGAATTTAGACAGGAAAAAAATCTGTCTGACCAACATGAGACAAACAATAGTTTGTTTCATTTATGTGGCGTTTGGGGGCAAGTCACTCTGAAACGCCAAACTGATTTTTTTAAAGATGTAAAAACAGCAAAGATTATAGGAGTAAAAGAAAGTACTATTTTAGTCTTTCTACTTGAAATTCTATGTTTAATTCAATGTTGCTTGCCTTTTCTTTGTAATTAATTATGAAATTTACTAGCAAGTTCTGAGGGGAAATTGTTTAATGTAAATCCTACACCCATTTTTTAAGTCTAGTTACTACAGAAATCATGGAATTACTTTAACATTATAATTGTAGTATTTGGAAAATTATGTACATCTTTTGTGTTAGAACTTTTTTTTATAATCTAAGAAACCTTATTCCACAACGAAAAATCGTTTGTGCAAGTAGAAGGCTCCGTGGATGTTAAATGTTGTGGAACCATAGATGCCGATAAAGAACCTTTTATTTTAAGTGTAAAGAACTTTGAAATGTTCCATGGATGTTCCAGGTTTTTATTGAAATGGTTCCAGAAGAAACTGAAAGAAAGAAAGAAATGGTTCTTATAAGAACAAAGGTTCTTTGGGGAACCAAAAATGGTTCTTCTATGGCATTGCTGCAAAAACTCCTTTTGGAACTTTGATTTTTTAAGAGTCAGTATGCAGGACCATCTGAGGCTGACACTAATGCGCATGATGCTTACCTTGGTTTCTTCTTCTTTTCTCTCTTTCTTCTAGGACTGTCTGAAGTCATGTCAAGAGCAGTCGAGCAGTTACTGGCCAACAGCCTGAAAGAAAGTCAACAAAAGCATCAGCAGCAACAGGAGGGCAGAGCCAGCAACAAAGGGACGCAATCTCAGAACCTGCTCCTGCACCCCTACAGATGTCCGTGATGTCAACTTATGATGTCGGTTCCTGTTCATATCCACCTCCTCAGCCTACAAAAGATTCAGTTATTATTATTCTATTACTGTATTTAAGTTTAATTTCAAAGCCACATTAGATGGTCATATGCGCATAACACAAGAACACAAGCTTGATGTTTATAACGGAGCAAAACAGCTGCTGCTGCCATCTCATATCCGCAGGCGGTGGCGTTTTACATACTTGAATTGAATTGGCCTCAAACCATGATTAAATAATGCAGTATGTTGTATATTACTTAACAAGAGCATACATCTGTCTTGGCTATCATATGCAACTGTATTATAAATTATCATTATAATTTAAGTGAATTTATTTAATAATTAATAATACCTATTATTATAAAAAATATTACGCTTTATCTTACAAAATGTATTTCCTTAGTAATTCCCAGAGGCCATTTTTATATAATATAGGATGCAGGTGATCCCATGAAAATGATATACTGCAGAATGGATAGAAACAGCCATCAGTCCTTTCAGCGGGATCATAGAGATGTTAATACAATGATCTGATGAGTTACTTCTCAGGTATAAGTAACTCTTAGTATAGGGATTATTTACAGTGAATGTTGTTGCATGAAACAAGCATATATGAATATGTTAAACAGTTTCTATCCATGCATGGTGACCATCACAGCTTCATGAGCGTGCAGGACAGTTCAGGTGGACACTAAGCATGTAGCGAGAGAATGAGTAAAGGTGAGGTAGGGAAGCAAGGAAAGAGGTGAATCCCGAAGAATACAGATTGAAGTTGCACGTGATTAAAATATGAATAGTTTTAGACAGGTGGTTTCTGGAATGCTCTATAATGTTTGTAATGAATAAGCATGATGCTGTTTGCTCATTTGATCTGTTTTAACACCATCACTTGTGGGTCAGGGACACTCGCTACGCTGGAAGGATTTAATCATTTGGGAGTCTGAAAATCCTTCTTAGCAAAGTCACGATACAAATGCACTTTCAGATATCACCTCTCACTGGTTATCCGTGGTATACAAGAGGAGGGCGAATAATTTCTAAGGGTTTTATTTTTTGCATTGTTTTTCTTAAGTTATTTTGTTTGGGGCTGGTTTCCCATATTAGGTGTGCTTGCGGGTTATAATTTTAAATTTAGACAATAGAATTTAGACCAAAAACTGATCTGACAGTCAACTGCCAATGGTGAGGTTGATGTTTACACAACTGCTGCTTATGGACCAACGCTTTGCAATAAGGATTCAGCTGCTTGGATTGAGTTGGGCAGGTCATTCCACCAGGAAGGAACACTTAATGAAAAAGTCAGTGAAAGTGATTTTGTGCCTTTTTGGGATGGCACAATAATGCGTCGTTCACTTGCAGAACGCAAGCTTCTAGAGGGCACATAGGTCTGAAGTACTGAATTTAGGTAAAGGTAAAGACATGGTGATGTTTACATGGCACGGTGCAACGCGGCCAATCAGAGGACACCTCACTTCTCAGAACGATGAGCTTTGTGAAAATCTACGCGTTTCAGAAAGGCGGAGCATAGAGGAGCAACAATAATGTACAGTATGTGGAAAATAATGTTTTTTTTAAACCTTAGACCACATAAACATTGCATTACACCAAATACAGTACACAAAATAAATATTCTTTTTAGCAACATCATATGACCCCTTTAAGCAGGTTTTATGACCTCATATTAATTGACACTGCATGCATTATTTGTAATTTCGCTTCAAGTAAATGTATCTTGATTTAAGAATGTTTAGATATTTGTACTGTAAATACTGAGTAAGAAAATCATTTTTTTCAGTATACTGTACATGCCGCGCTTGGTTTGTTAAAGCACAACCGACTTTCCAGATGTGTTTTATATTGTTTGGTTTTTTTGTTTTAGTTTAGCTTTAAAAACCTCCCAGCTAAGGCATTTTAAAAGATTTAGTATTTCAGAAAGTTAAATAGTAATAAATCGTAAAGATACTGGGATGAATTCTTCTCAGAAAATCAATAATTTACTTTAAAGGACGGCAATGCTCATGAAAAGGCCTACATTTTAAAAGGCCTACATGACACAAACTCTGTTTTCTGAGAATCTCCGAGCGTTCGGGACACCGGCTTCATTGTCCATCGAAGGTTCAGAGCCGGCGTTGCGTTTACAGCCAGCGGTTTTCTCTGAAGCCTGGATAAGAGTCTTCCAGGAGCACCTTACTGAAGCTGCTGTTTAATGAGTCAGAGAAAGCATGGAGAAAGCATGCATGATCGAGTAGACACCATCATTCACAGGCCAACATCCATCTGCAGGAGCCTGTGAGCCTGATGAATACGGGAAATGTCCTCATATACGTCAGTGATGTTTACACAACTGCTGCTGCTTATGGACCAACGCTTTGCAAAAACACTTGCATACGGCTAATCGCACAGTATATAATATGAATAGCTATGCCGTATGCTACAATTGACAATAGAAGTATGCTGTTTAGCATCCTTAAATTTGCATGTTGTCACAGGGCGTGAAAAATTAAAGTGATATGAAAACTAGCATGCTCTTGGGCATATAGAAGAGATAAGTCAACAGCACTGCATTGTGGGATAGAGTATGCAATGAAGTGTGCTTTGCAGACATGCTGTACTAAGCAGCAGTTTGATTAATAATAATAGTAATAATAGTAATAATAACAACAACAACATAATTTCATAATAACATTTAATAATAATAATAAAAAACATAATAATAGTAAACAATTATATAATAAAAATAATAATTCTTATATAATACTGTATTTAATGGAAATTATATTTTAATATATGTATTTACTACTACTACTAAACAGGATTTTGCTAATGACAATAATAATAATAATAATAATGTATTTAATATAATACATGTTTTGATATATGTACTATTATTACTAATACTAATACTACTAATAATAATAATAATAATACCAAAACAGCATTTTGATGCTGCTGCTGCTAATAATAATAATAATAATAATAATAATAATAATAATAACACTTATTATAATCATAAGTTTTATTACCTTAATAATTATAATACATAAATTAAATAGTACACCGTTTGTATTAAATAATAACAGTTAAATAAAAGTATGATAAGTACAATGAAAAATACTACAAATATGATAAACATTTTAATATCTGTACTACTACTACTAATTATTATCATTATTAAGCAACTTTTATCACCTCAAATGAACTGAGACTCTGCATGCAGTATTTGCACTGTAAAACCACAGGTCCAGAAGGATGACTCTAAACAAGACTGCATACTACTGTCTTTCAAACATATGCAGTATGCCATATGAATATACATATTATGTAGTATGCAATAACCTTAAATTGCTATATCCTTAGAGCAGATCCATATCCTAATCCCAGAGAAGCAGCTGATGGGGGAAATGAAATAAAGGAGTAGTGCTTGAGTCAGCATCGTTCAGAGCGAACCGGGACCTTGAAAGTACAGGAGCGCATCTTTGTGTGCGGAGAGACTTTGGCCAGTCTGCGGTAACCATGGCGACGAGAGTGGCAGGTGACGTGTGCGAGACGTATTGTGGTGTGTTATTCTGAGGGAGAGAGTCGTCTACAAACAGCAAGAGCAATATAATCAACATCCTCGCCGGCGTCTGACTCAGCATGAACACAGATGGGAGGACTGGGAAACAACTTCAGAAACAAATCAAAACTACAAACCGCCTAGCAACCATCTATCACCACCCTAGCAACCAGCCAAAACACCCTAGCATTGACTTTTGCAGTGGTAAGCACTGCTTTATCTGGTTAACACTGGGATAACTTTTTATATTAAAAGTTTTTAATAATGCACATACAGTGGGAGCACTTTCACCCATATGATTACAAAACAGCTGATGTTCAACATTTACTTTCCTAGCATATTCATCAGGGGATGCACAACAGGGAAGAGTTAGACTAGAGTTCATATCAGAAGAATTAAGTTCATAATTATTGTTCAGCGGGAGACGATCATTAAACACAAATTGATATTTACCCTGATTACCAACTCCATTTTTGACTCTTCTAAAATAAATGAATAAAATAGGGAAAAATATAACAAAATAAAATAAAAAATAAATAAAATGAAATGAAATAAAATAAACAAATAAATAGCACATCAAAAGTTTGGAAGACAGTGATGTCAAATATTACTAATAACTAATTGTGAAATTTATAATATATGGTTGAGTGCATTTACATCAATAAAATATTCCTACGTGAATCTAAATAATAATAATAATAATAATAATAATAATAATAATAATAATAATCACATTACACACTAAACATTTATTAAATAATATTAATAATAAAAAATAAGCATAATTAAAATTCTTAGAATTAATATTAATAAATAATTTTATTATATATTTTTTATTATTATATTATATTTTTACCTCAATAAAAGTAATTAAATATTAAACTATTTATATTAAATAAATAATAATAATAATAATAACAATAAAACCAATTTAGTCACATTCTAATTTTTTATGCGTCACATAAACAATAATGCTAAACAAAACACCATATACTGTAATAAAACCCGTTTTGTAAAAAATATGCATTAACTATTTATTAAACATTATTAGTATTAGTCATAGTAGTAAGAAATGAATATATTAAGCAGCTTTTATTACCTCAATAATAAAAATAATAAAACAAATTTGTCACATTCTGATTATACAGTATATGCATCACTTAAATACGATAAAGCGAACCAAAACACCATAAACTACAATAAAAGGCTTTGTAATAAAGTTAAAAAGCTACTACCCTCCATTCTCAGACTTAACGTCTTTGTTATTTCTTCCTAAACCTCAGTCTAAATTCTGTTCATTTTTTCCCCTCATAATTGTCCTTTTCCCGGAGCATAATTCCATGTGAGCAGGAATCCCTCTCGTGTGAGAGTCCGTTCTCCATTATGATACCAAACAAACGAGCATGCCAGCACTCGCTTTTCCTTCTCACACCAAAGATCTCAAACAAACGGAAGCGTTAAGTGTCTAACGAAGACGCACCACTTTTCTGGCTCATATCTGCCATGAGACGAGAGATAATTGGGGAAACTGGGACAGGGTGGATCTTTCAATCACTTTCTCATGCTTTTAGATCTCCAGAACTTTTGAACGAGATTAGAAGCAGACAGTTCCTGAGTTATCAGTGCGGTGTGACTCAGTAATTTAGCTTTAAATCTCAGCCAAAAATAAAAAATGTCATCCTTCAAAAATTGTCAACCCTGATTTTGTTCTGCAGCTGCAGATTCTTTTCCAGCGAACAGAAAACAAGCAGCTCTTTTCCATATGATACCGAAAGAATAGCGATACAGACTGTTGACCACAAAAATGACCATCATAAAACTTATATCACTCTGTGTGTAAACAGATGGAAATGAGCTAAAAACCTTCTATCCAACAGCATCCATTCATATACAGTGCCATTAGATGCAACATGCCAGTTATGACTAGGGTTGGGTACCGAAGTCGGTACTTTTAAGGGTATATACCGAATTGCATCAGTACTACCGAGTACCGATTCACATTTAATCATTCGGTACCAAATTTCGGTACCTGAGAACGCATTTGGGCGCATACGAGAGAGAGAGAGAGAGAGATAGTGAGAGAGACTCTGTGACATGATGTCCCTGCAACTCTTTAAAACACAACACACAGGGCAAACCGAAATGTTCTGAAGTGTGCTTACATTTCTAAGGTCATATGGTTTCCGCGAAAACACGGAAAGGATGGCTGAGTCCATTCATAAAAACTGAATTTACTCTATAGCGCGGAATGCCACGGAATTCGTCAATTTTTGGATGAATAAAAGGTCTGTCACTTAATTCGAATCGCGATATGAACTAGTGTATGTGAATATTAAAACGCAAAAAGACAGTTTAAATATGAATCTTGCATGTTCCGTTAGCCTCGGTATGTACTACTTCGGTCTCTGCACTACATGAACACATGAACTTACAGGCTGTGAGAGTCACTTCATGAGAATTTTACCGTTTCATTTGAGAAAACTAGCATCATATCATACTGTATACACACAGAAACTTCACGGCAACCTGTCAAAATAAAAGTGCGGTTTAACATGTAACAGAAATATATTACTCTTGTATTACTT